>JAXRKO010000405.1:0-47452 GCA_037039905.1 Formica aserva
TTCACAGATGTTGCATCGATATATGAGGTGCCGGATGACAATTATGGATATTGGTATTCGGATAATAGTAATGCCTCCGAAGAACTTCCATTCCACACTATAAGTTGGAATCTTGAAAACAGTCAGAATATATCAAGAGAGAAGCCTTCCGAAGATATTTGCACGCTGTGTTTTACCAATGAGCGAACATACATTTTTGTACCCTGTGGTCATCTTGTCTGTTGTAGTGAATGCATCGAACGTTTGGAACGTAATCGATGTCCGGTATGCAATACTATTTTCGAAAAGTATCTTAGAGTTAGAAAACCGTAACAAGCTATCTGCTTCAAGCAATCTTTCTTTGTAAAGGCAGGCTGCAATCTGAAAATTTTTAGCATAAGAAAGCATTTTTTATATTGTTATTGTTTGTATTGTAATATTCATATTTATGCAATTATACTTATATAATTTAATTTCTTCTTTAAAAGCACAGTTATGTACTGTGGTGGTGTCCACATGAGTTTTAATTTGTTACATATATAATTATTCTTGTCAAATAGTCTAAAAAAGAGACGAGAGCTAACGATATTATAAATGTCAATTTGTTATCGTACGTTGTCAATGCAAAAAAAATGCAGGTTTTTTTGTTTTAAATTGTTTCTATTTAGCTGTAAGTTAGTTCAGAGTGAAAGACATTTTTCTTTTCATCTTTTCCCATTTCATTTTTATAACGATTAAGTGCCTTTTAAAATGTATATGAAAATTATAGTTCCTAAAGTTGTTTATACATAATATATGTAGCTTATTGTAATTAAATATGTAGATTTTACCTTGTGTGCAAAAGATACATGATACCAAAGATATAATTTGATACTCTTTTCCTATAATATATATATATATATATATATATATATATATATATATATATATATATATATATATATATGTATAAACGTATAATGCGCTGCAATGTCATCTTACTTTTATAACGTTATAATGTTCAATAAAGATACTAATTATAATCAAACAAAAAACGTGTTTTAATTTTACGATGATCATATATAACATGTATATTTCTACATATACAACATTTGTATTTCTATTCCCAGACAGCACAAAACGTCCTAAGGATCATCCTGAATATGTCCAGGATGGTTCAGGATATTTGTAGGATGTTTTAAGATATTATTATAAATATATTTTATGAAAATTTAATATGCATACATGATTACTTTCGGTTATGTAGGCTATTTAATATAATTTAGAAATTTTAAGTATTGTAATAAGTATTAATGTCCTATAAATGTCTATTGGATAACCCCTGGATGTCTGTAGGATATCTGCCCTGTCTATTATATTGGATGTCCTTTGGATTTCCAGAGGATATATACATGTGCAATTAATTGTTAACATTAATTTCGTTTAATATTAATAACTGAATTTGATGCGCACATTTTCATATATTCAAAATTATTATTTATTTAATATTTCATGAGAAATGTTACTATGCGCAACATTCCAAAAACTTTACAAAAAATAGTATTCAACCGCTAGTTCGTTTGTTTACCGCTATGCGACGCGCGAACTCGTATTTGAGATTTGGTCATGAGAATTATATAAAGCTTGCAAAGAACAACTAACAGGAAATTAAAAATATAATTATTTTTTATCAGTTCAATTTCTGATGCAATCCCAACATAGGGAATTCAGATATTGGATTGTTTTGAAAATATTACACGACTCAAACCCGGAAGCCAAACCTAAAATATTCATGTACAGCACGAAAACCTCAAATATTAAAAAACGTGAACTATTTTTAGTATTAGATTTTTAGTATTGGTAGTAAATAACAGAACGCAATCTTAATTTATATTTAAATTTTAGAATTTGTTCCTTTTAACGTATGAAAAATATCCCTAACATATCCTATAAAAATCCTTAAGATGTTCCACAGGATCTCCCTGGATTCTCCAGAGGCTAGTGTACGGCTATCATTTACTCTTCCTCAGGACATCCAGAGGAGATCCGAGGATTAAAATAGGATATCCTCAGGATATCCTACATGTATGTCCTGGATGCCCTTTGGACGTCCTAAGGACATCCTTGTGCTGTCTGGGTTGTATTTATTAGTGTTTTGTTGTGAGCAAACTTTTAATCCCATGTCGTGTATATATGTGTATATATACATATATATATATATATACATATATATATATATATATATATATATATATATATATATATATATATATATATGTATGTATGTTACAGTAAATGTGTTAATTCAGTAAATGTATATGCACTTACTAGTCAATGTAGATACTAATTTGATAAAAGTAAATGTATTCACAAGCAACGGAATTTAAACTTTTACCAGTAGAAGCATACATTTTCTACTACAATGTATTGTAGCAAATGTATACATTATCTAGTAAATGAATACATTTATCAGGAATAGTAGACATTTTTATATTTAATTGATACTTTTGCTGAAATCCTATTGTAAATGCATACATTAGCTAGTAAGTACATACACTTACTAAATTTACGCTTTTATTATATTAAATATATATATATATATATGTATAAATATATATATAGTATGATGTAGCTTTTTGAAGATTTTTGTTTTGATTGCTTGTAATAGACAATAAATGGCATTGTACAAACATCCTTTGAGAGTAAAAGATTAATTTCCCAAAAAGTCAAAAAGATAAATAGATGATCGTTAATAATTTCATAACATTTCATAGGATTCTAATAGCGGAGAAAATTATAATAAACTCTCGCTTAAAAGAATCTCATGCTTTGTTAATGAATTCTTTTTTAGTGCTTAATGACAGGTCTGCTGTGCAAATTACTATAGATGTATAGAATATGTGGCTCTCAGTTCTGTTATATCTGAAATAGGCGTTTAAAAATATTAATAAATAGTATAATATATTAGAATTTCATATACAGAATAACTTTAATAGAAATGTTATCAAGTCTCATGAGTATACATATTACAGTAAACGTACGTACAGTTTATTAAATAGCAGATTACCCTAAGGCTACGGAAACAGCAACTTGCATTGTAAACGACTTCTTTCACAGCACTGATGGAGATATTGATGACAGGCCTGCTGTGCAAATTATTATAGATGCATAGAGGATATATGGCTCTCAGTTCTGTTATATCTGAAATAGGCATTTAAAAACATTAATAAATAGCATAATATATTAGAATTTCATATACAGAATAACTTTAATAGAAATGTTATCAAATCTCATAAGTATACATATTACAGTATACATACGTACAGTTTATTAAATAGCAGATTACCCTAAGGCTACGGAAACAGCAACTTACATTGCAAATGACTTCTTTCACAGCACTGATGGAGATATTGATATTTTCATAACATTTCACAGGATTCTAGTAGCGGAGAAAATTATAATAAACTCTCTCTTAAAAGAATCTCGTGCTTTGTTAATGAACTCTTTTTTAGTGCTCGATGACAGGCCTGTTGTGCAAATTACTATAGATGCGTAGGATATGTGGCTCTCAGTTCTGTTATATCTGAAATAGGTGTTTAAAAATGTTATTAAATAGCATAATATATTAGAATTTCATATACACAATAACTAACTTTAGTAAAAATGTTATCAAATCTCATGAGTCTACATATTACAGTATACGTACGTACAGTTTATTTAATAGCAAATTACCCTAAGATTATGAAACCAGCAACTTACATTGTAAAAGACTTCTTTCACAGAACTGATGGAGATATTGCACAAAATATCACGATATGCTATCTATAACAAATATATGATTCATCACTGAAAATAAGTAAGATTTATTACTTCTTGAGCTATTAAATTGTATCCATGTCTTATTACGAAATATTTAAATACATAATACTTACTGAAATTGTGATGTATCTAATTGAAACTCAAAGAAGAATTTGTTTCAGATGAAAATTACAATTAATTTAACTTTATATTTAACTGATATGTTTTCTTACTTCCTGATTACATTACGTTTTGTCTGTTACGAGTGCAATGACACTTCGTCCGGAAAAAAAATTTGGAGAATTTACAGTCAAGTTTGACTGTTTAAAAATAAAAAATAAATTATTACGCTGTCATTACGAGAGGTTAGGAAATCTGTCATAACAACCCAGACAGCACAAGGATGTCCTTAGGACGTCCAAAGGGCATCCAGGACATACATGTAGGATATCCTGAGGATATCCTATTTTAATCCTCGGATCTCCTCTGGATGTCCTGAGGAAGAGTAAATGATAGCCGTACACTAGCCTCTGGAGAATCCAGGGAGATCCTGTGGAACATCTTAAGGATTTCTATAGGATATGTTAGGGATATTTTTCATACGTTAAAAGGAACAAATTCTAAAATTTAAATATAAATTAAGATTGCGTTCTGTTATTTACTACCAATACTAAAAATCTAATAATAAAAATAGTTCACGTTTTTTAATATTTGAGGTTTTCGTGCTGTACATGAATATTTTAGGTTTGGCTTCCGGGTTTGAGTCGTGTAATATTTTCAAAACAATCCAATATCTGAATTCCCTATGTTGGGATTGCATCAGAAATTGAACTGATAAAAAATAATTATATTTTTAATTTCCTGTTAGTTGCTCTTTGCAAGCTTTATATAATTCTCATGACCAAATCTCAAATACGAGTTCGCGCGTCGCATAGCGGTAAACAAACGAACTAGCGGTTGAATACTATTTTTTGTAAAGTTTTTGGAATGTTGCGCATAGTAACATTTCTCATGAAATATTAAATAAATAATAATTTTGAATATATGAAAATGTGCGCATCAAATTCAATTATTAATATTAAACGAAATTAATGTTAACAATTAATTGCACATGTATATATCCTCTGGAAATCCAAAGGACATCCAATATAATAGACAGGGCAGATATCCTACAGACATCCAGGGGTTATCCAATGGACATTTATAGGACATTAATACTTATTACAATACTTAAAATTTCTAAATTATATTAAATAGCCTACATAACCGAAAGTAATCATGTATGCATATTAAATTTTCATAAAATATATTTATAATAATATCTTAAAACATCCTACAAATATCCTGAACCATCCTGGACATATTCAGGATGATCCTGAGGACGTTTTGTGCTGTCTGGGAACTATGTGCAAGGCAAAGATACGGAATGGTATAATAAAATTATTAATTATTATTTATGGACAGCACACATATATACTTATAATTATAAGCTTCTTCTTCTTCTTCTTCTAATTAAAACGAACTGTGCGCAAACGAACTGTGCGCGAAAGAACTGTGCGCGAAAGAAATGTGCGCGAAAGAAATGTGCGCGAAAGAAATGTGCGCGAAAGAAATGTGCGCGAAAGAACTGCGCGCGAAAGAACTGTAACAAACGTTTATTTACCAAATAAAGTTAATAATAAATGTCAAAAAATTTCAAAATTATACATGCATACATGCGTGTGTATGTATTCCAAATTATACAAAAATATGTGTTGTGACCAAAAACAACGTGTCCAATTGAACGGTGCGCAAATGAAATGTGTCCAAACGAATTGTGCGCAATTGAAATGTGTCCAATCGAACGGTGCGCAACTTTATGTGTCTAATATCACAGTGTGCAATTGCATCGTGTCCAATTGTACAGTGCGCAAGTGAGCCTCTCCCAAGGGAAACCAGATTACGTTAAATCGTAAATGAAATTCGCTGTGACAGACGCAAAAGACATAAATTTTCTGTATATTCTGATAGAGAGAGGCAATATTATTAGTATTATATATTTATTTTATCGTTCCTTTTATTTATCAATGCCAATAAGCCACGTTATATTATCAATTTTTGTTTTGCAAACTAATGGACTTTCCTGATAAAACACAAATTATTATTTCCATTTTGAAGTTTAAATATAATAAATAATAATAGAAGAAGATAAATAGAGAAAACAATTTTAAAATAATTCTATTTAATACTGTTTATAATGATATAATGTTTGTTATCATAAAATTAATGTGATGTGAACGGTATCAGGACGCTAGAAAAAAATTCTTTTACTTTGATTAACAAAATTGTATCTCAAACCTAACACTTGACTTCCCATATCCAATTAGCTATTGTTCCTAATTACTTGATTTCCCGACATATATATATTTTGATCTCGTTAAAGCATGATTGGCCTTGAATCCGAGTGATATTGACACTTCTATATTTTTTTCATAATATCTCTCTTTTCTTTCCACAAAAAGAGTTCCGAATGATGCCTTCGAATGTTGAAACATAGAAGTATGTACAATCACTTCACTTTACTAACAGGTTCATTTTTGTTTGACATTTGCCATGGCAACAGGCTACGTGACGTATTTTATTGATAATTGAAGAACAGCATTCGATTGGTATATCACGGAAGATATTAGTCGACTTCAATGTCAATTTTACTGTCTCCTTCGAGCATCGCGACGCTTTTGCCTCATTATCCCCGTCCCATCCATTAATAATAAAAAAAGTGGAACTATTACCCAACTAAAGTAGCCATTTTTTTAATGATTTCTTGAATTTGTGATGAAAGAAGATATAACTACTTTTTTATGCTAAAAGAAAAATATACATACATATCTGTTTTCCTTGTCTTCATTTAAGAACTTTTTATAAAAAACTCGTCTTTGACAGACATTTTACTTATTTTATTATTTCGCTTATTGCTAAACGTATAATTAAAATCGCGGGAATATATTCTTCCTATATATATGCTCAGAGGTATAATCGACTCGAACATTGTAGGCTCGATTACGCAACATTATCATGCGGTGGTGATAAATGGCGGATCGGGGGAATGGTGTAATCCCGCGCTCAGTTTCGGATTGTGCGATTCGATCTGCGTTGCGAATCTAACATAGGTGTGTCCCATTACCTCTTAATCAGTCAATTACACCTCGTCAACATCTCTTTACCAACACAATTATTATTCGCGTAGGCGCCGCATCTTTCCACTTTGCTGACGCCACTTCGGTCCTTCATGTTCGTTATTTCGTTATTATCCGAGACAAGCAGGATTATATATATTATATATATATATATTATGGGTGCCCGCATAATTCCCCGTTTACGTAGGAAGTCTGGACAAGTTCGTAGCAGAGTTTCACAACGCACAATTGGAGCTTGAAGATGATTATATACCTCGAGCTTCTCTATGAAACAAAGTAATTTGGCAATCTATTTGTTAAAACTGTCCAAAGATTATCAAAAGCAAAAACATCGAAAATAATAAACTGATTGGAAAATTTTTCTAATTAGTCATATTTTTTTATCTTATATATTTCTTAGATAAAAAAATTATAAAACTTTCCGAACAATCCAATTTATTATAATGTAAAATTTGTAAGAAAAAAAAATCCACTATTATCGCTGATTGTGTATATAGTTTTAAAGATAAAAACGTAATTATTTTACAGAATATTTTTAAATTTTTTAAATTAAATGTATTTATAACTAAACATCAAATTGACGATATATATATTATAATTCGCACAACCTAAAGTTTATTTTATAAGAACCACTAAATTTTAATTTTAATTATATTTTTAATATAAAAGTTCTGTTTTTTCAATTTGAGAAGAATCCCCCTTAAAATTTCAAAAACAACATTGCCTGGATAACATTTTGTTTTCTAAAGCATACGGTACATTTTTATCAATGCTTAACGACAATAATATTAATTATACCAACTGCGCATAATATGCGTAGTTATACCGTTACAAAATAAAGTATTTAAGTTTAACAACCGGCGAAATCGTGAAAAAAGTCAGTTTCCGCATCTTCAAAAGGATGTGCTTGTGCTCTTCAATCAAATAAGATACTCGGGAAAATCGATAAGCACGGTTTCGTCAAGGACAGTTTCGCGTACTTCCGTGTCTTCTTTCTTGGCGCGTGTTTCATCACGAGACGATCCTTGTACGGAATTGCACGCGCAACTTCATAACGAACCGTAATAAGAATCAGCCATGCATAGAACTGTAGCCGATTAAATCTTATTAGAGTTTATTACAGTTCGCGAGAGGAAACTATGCCGACATTATTACCGCGAGACGCTGATGATGATACGTACATTATTCAACTCATATCAATCCACTATTACTACACGTATCGTATGTTCTTATTAATTAATCCTCATCGTGAAAGATACATCGTGTAGCAATAATTCAAAAAATTCCGTGATTGGTATAATCAATTTATTTTCAACCGCACGTCGATTCATCAACAGGCACAAAGCAAAACGAAATAAAGACAGCGCGGTCAAAGTTCGGAAAAACGATAATAAAAGGCATCGCAGTCGTAAACCTTAAGAGCTTTTTGCAAATGCGTAATAAAGGATGGGCATAACACGAAAAAGGCCGTGTATATACATCTGACATATATTGATATAAAAAAATAAAATATCTCGTAAAATATTTAGTTTTCGATAATCTTACCGTAATACTTTTATGTACATAATAATGAGACAAATCAATTAGTGCAAAAAAAAAACAAATAATTGTTTAAAAAAATACATTGTAAATAATTACATACTTTTTCTTAAAAACAATAATTTTTTTTATGTTAATTGATTTGTCTCATTATTCTGTACATAAAAGTATTACAATAAGATTATCGAAAACTAAATGTTTTACGAGATATTTTATTTTTTATATCAAAATATGTCAGAATAAGATATAAAATAACTCAAAAAGTACTTTATGAAAAAATACTTTATTATAGTGTTTTAGAAAGCTCTCGACATAAGCTATAAGAATATGCAATAAAAAATTTTGCACACAGTGATCTTTTTTACTAGGCTTCTAAATACATTTTTAAACGTTCATTTATATTCTTTCATACATTTCCGAGTGGAGAGGTATCTTATTTTGCACGTGCACATTGCAAAACTTTTATATTAAGCAAATATATAATTATTATGGCCGGTAAAACAGGACGGTCCGTCGGAGTTCGCCCGTCGCTCCGGCATCCTCTTAAGAGAGTGATCTTTTCTTCACAATAAATTAGAGTGACTTGTTATATTCTCTTTTTTAACTGCATATTTTTAAAATATTTCTACTCTTGAAATCAATTCAGTTGTACATCCAGATTTTGAGCGAAAGAACAGGAAAGGGAATAAAAAAATCCCAGAAAATTTTTTAAAATGTATATTTTGTTTAAGCATTCAAATAAGAAAAAATATAGGAATATAAAATAGTGTGATAATACAATATGAAATATATATTATTTTTAAAACTACTGTAGCAATCTACCGATAATTATTAGAATCAGAACTATTAAGTTTTGTTTCGGTTACTCGAGAATGCTAGCATCAGCATCGCGTTGCTTACAATTATAAGAACAAGTGTTGTGATTTTCAATCATCAAAATTTCTCCCAAAGTAAGATTGAAAAATATCTTTTTTATTCTTATCGACAAATCTAATATTAAGATTAAACTTGAAAACGGCAGAATATTAATTATTTAAAATTATTTTTCCTACGTTTGAGGTTTTCATTGGATCATTTGGGAAATAATGTCATCAATTTTATTTTATTGACTAGATAATATCCACTGGTCTCAGTAAGGTATCTTCTATGTTATTTCTTAGAACTATAATATCTTCGAGACAAAGTTTAAAGTTTTGTCTATCATTCGCTGCACTCCAGCAACGTAGCATCAATTGGTACAAAGTTGGTGGACAATTGAGTGGCATCGGCAACTTGCCTCCATCGTGGACATAATCTATCACTTCCAGAATTTCCTTGCCAGTGTAGGGATGCTCACCCAACGATGTAATTTCCCACATTAGAACTCCGAATGACCAAACGTCGCTCTGGGAAGTAAATATGTTGTACTTCAAAGATTCCGGTGCCATCCAGCGAATAGGAAGAGGATCTTGTCCTTTCTAAAACATGTGATTTTAACGTTAATCTTCTGGTTCAAATTGCCCATTTTTAGAGTCTTCGCGCTAATGCCAAAAATGTTTACTTATCTCTCGCTTTATATAAATAAAAATAATCTGTGTTTCTCAAGTTCTATGCAAAATTAAAATATATTATATTATTACGACAAAAAAGGAAATTTCTAAAAAATTTCATTTTTTTATGATAATTGTATTTACCATCCGATAATAGTCATTTTTGTGAATATCTCTAGCTAGTCCAAAATCGCCAATTTTAATGACACGGTTCTCGCGATCTCTCGCGGATACTAAACAATTTCGACACGCGAGATCTCTATGAACGAAACGCAGATTTTCCAGGTAGCAACAGCCTCGCACAACATCTTCGCACATGGAGAACAAATCTTGCAGACGCAGAGCGTGCAAATCTGACGATTGCAATGTTCTACTATCTCTCAAATAGTGTAGTAAATCACCAACTTCCATTAATTCCAACACGATTAATGGAGAATCTTCGTCTAAGCAGACGGCCAACAATCTTAGCACATGTTTATGTCGGAAGTGACTCATAAGCCTGGCCTCTTCTAAAAACTTCTTTTTCTCTTGCGAGGAAGCATTTTTTCGAGGCATTTTTATGGCAGCGGATATCTCTACACCCGATCTTTCTAAATTCTTTACTTTTCCTTGAAACACCTGCAAAATATTTGAAATAAATTTAAATTTATTCTTTATTAAAAAATATAAAGTTTAATGTTAAGTGACATTATATATTTTATTTTGTATTAAATAATTTAACGAAAGATACATAGTAGAGTGCATATGTATGTTATAAAAAATTTTGCATTACTTATAATTTCTTATAAAAAATTATTCATGTAATTATTTTTATCGAGAAATGCGTATCTGTTTCTATTTTTGTATATCTAGAAATTAGCGTATAACAATAAACAAATTAGTTTTTACCTTTCCGAATGTGCCTTTGCCTAAATATTTTTCTAATTTGATTTCCTCACGTTTAATTTTGATTAGTACATATTCATCCGAATTATACTGCAACATAGGACTGTATGACGTATTGAATTGATAGTTATCGTTCGGCATATCATGTAGAATCGCTAACTCGTTGTCGTCCATTATCGGCGGCAAAACTTGCTCGTTACTTTTTTTGCGTTGTCGATACACTATTATAAAATTGCAATATACTTATTTAATAGTATGCATTACAAAATTTGGGTGGAGTTCCGAAAAGGGCCCGGCTCCAATTTCGATGAAACTTTGTGAAAAGCTTCCTTTCAGGTTCAAATGAAAGATCCTAAAAAAAATTTTGGCGGCTCCTACAAGAAAGTCATTTTTTAAGAGAAAATGGTATTGAATCGATAATTATTTACATTAGCGAATTTACATTTATACTTCGCCGATGACTTTGACCTTCACATATGTTGTAAGAGTAAGGTTGCTAATTAATATTCACTTTGTTTTATTTGGCGGTCTTGCATAGTTTTTGAGATATTTAACGAAAAAGGTTTACCGAGTTATACGATTTTACATGGATTTATAACTTTCTGCGCGAAGCGAAGTCCATCCCATATCGCCCTGTGCTTCGGATGTGGTTTATAATTAAACAATTTCACATGGGTTTGCAACTTTCTGCGCGAAACGAGGTCCATTCCATATCGTCCTGTGCTTTGGACGCGAAACTAAATCAAAAATAGGTTTGGGTTAGGTTATATCTTCCGGAAGTGGAGCCCTCCCGTAGGGGGGACGGAACCCACTGTGTCCACGCATATACTTTACAACGCGAAGCGAGGTTCACCCTACAATTGTTGTATGGATTATCCTTTTTCTGTATAATTATCTTTGAAAGTTATAAATTCATGTAAATTCGTATCAATCATCGGTAAATCTTTTTTGTTAAATATCTCAAAAACAATACGAGACCGTCAAATAAAACAAAGTGAATATTAATCAGCAACCTCACCTTTACAACATATGTGAAGGTTAAGGTCATTGGCGAGATATTTGCTAATGTAAATAATTATCACAATTATTATATAATACTTTTTACCATTTTCTCTTAAAAAATTACTTTTTCGTAGGAATTGCCAAAATTCCTTTTAGGGGCTTTCATTTTAACCTGAAAGGAAGCTTTTCACAAAGTTTCATCGAAATCGGAGCCGAGCTCTTTTCAGAACTTACCCCAAAATTTACATCATTTTTCTAACAAATAAATTAACTTTTCTTAGAAAATCTTTATATACTATAATACATTAAATATAATCTCTCTCTTTCTGCAATTAAAGAACTAAATGCGTATCAAATATACTTACAGTAGTAAAAGTAGCGGACGCAGATTACAGTAACTATAGCGACAAAGCTTATGGTGAATGATAGGTAATATTGCATAACCGATATTCCAGAAGTGCTCGAAATATCACCTTTGTTACGCAAAAATATACTCTTAATATATTTATTTTATTTAAAAACTTACTCCTATTTAAAATTTTATTATTACAAATTTCTAAGTTTTTAAATTTTGTAAACATTTTTATATCTAAAATAAGCATATAATGTTATAATATTTTCATTTGCTTACTTGTCAGTGTTGTAAAAGTAAATCTTCCGTCAGACGGCCATGTAAAGTTTTTCTTATACCTTGGATATTTCAGTATCAAACGAAACTCGTATAGAGTTCCTGGTAGTAAATTTTTTATATAGTACATTACTTTTCCCTCATTATTTGGCTCAGAGTTGTTTGCAATTTGCCACTTCTGCATCTCAACATTTTTGTATTCCAATTCGTAATTAATTGTCAAATTAACACTAGGAATCCACGAGATATTCATACTATTTAAGCTAACTTTGGTCAAAAATATATTGTTTGGTTCCGAATACATGTACAACGTTTTGTTCAAACTGTCAGTATAAAGTTTGCTGTAGTTGACTGGATGCATTCGTACATATACCCTATACCTTTGTTTTGGTATCAACGGTTCAATTATCGTGAAAAATTTGCTGTCTATCTTATGTTCGGTTTTATTGATAAGTTTATTCGACTCGTATATTTGTCGCGTATTGTTTACCAAAATAATTAATATCCAGTATACTTCGTAGATCACGGAGTCGCAGTTCAGTTTCTTGGGTGGCATCCAATAAACTGCCGCTTTAGTAGGCGTCAGAGCCTGAACTGTCACATTTTCCGGTACATCCAATTGGCTCGGTTTAGTTCTCACAAATTTGGGTTCCGAGTCGAACGGCTCCATCAGTAACTGATCAAAGTAAAAATTGCTTATTGCTAATAATAACTTGTACTCTGTAAACGATGTTAAATTCTGAATCTCGTAATATCGCTCGCCCGTCTGCACGGTGAACTTGTTAAGCTCATTGTCCAAACATTTGCTTGTGATATTGATGGTATATAGGGTTGTAGGTAAATTGTACTTATTGCATCCACTGTTAAGGACCGGCTCCGGCAAATTTACAATGATGCTATTCATCGTTACTGTCAATATATTTACGTTGTAAACTGTTTGGTTAGGTGTCAGACATCTTGTCCAAGGATACGATTGCAATGATTTACCGAAAGCATGCATCTGATAAATATCGGAAGATATTTTTACCTTTTTGCAGCATTGAATTGCGTTTTTGCTATTAAGACGTGCATACTCTTTTTTCAAAAAATATATATTCCTATTTGAACTAAAGTATATGTTTGTTTTGTCAATTGTTAAAGTATCTAAGCTTGATACTTCCTGGATTTGTAAAATCAAATTGCACATAGAAACGTTAAAGTCTGTCACAAACAAGGAATTATATATTAGCCAATAAATTAGCGGCTGCTTAGTATCTATGCCGTCAATTATTACGTCAACTGCTATGTCAGCCTTTGTTATATTGAAACACAAGGGGTTTGAAATATCAGTTAAATTTTTCTGAATGGTACGAACGTTATTTCCATCAAGATCCGATTGTATTATCTGACCTTCATTATTCTCAGTGAAATTTCTTGAATAGAAAATTCTAAAAAATATATGCATTATTTTACTTATTATAGAACATTATTATAACAATAGCAAAAAAAAATTAGATATACAGGGTGGTCCTCGTAACGGTCGCCACGATTTTTAAGGCACTTACAATAATCTGACATAAAAAAGTCATAAACAAAAATTTATCAGTTTCTAACCGGCAACAAATTGCAATAATAAAAATTGACCAAACATTTTTTTTTTCCATAAAAAAGCAAGGCCACCTTCAATTTTTCAAATAGAACTGCCTACTTTTTATTGCATATTCTTGTAGCTTATCTCGAGAGCTTTTCAAAACACTAGAATAAAGTATTTTTTCATTAAGTACTTTTTAAGTTATTTTATATTTTAATCTGACATATTTTGATATAAACATTAAAATATATCGTAAAATATTTAGTTTTCGATAATCTTACCGTAACACTTTTATGTACAGAATAATGAGACAAATAAATTAGTTTAAAAAAAAACCAATTGTTTAAAAAAATACATTATAAATAATTACATACTTTTTCTTAAAAACAATTAATTTTTTTTTACTAATTGATTTGTCTCATTATTCTGTAACATAAAAGTATTACGGTAAGATTATCGAAAACTAAATATTTTACGAGATATTATATTTTTTATATCAAAATGTGTCAGAATAAAATATAAAATAACTCAAAAAGTACTTAATGAAAAAATACTTTATTATAGTGTTTTGAAAAGCTCTCGAGATAAGCTACAAGAATATGCAATAAAAAGTAGGCAGTTCCATTTAAAAAATTAAAAGTGACCTTGCTTTTTTATGGAAAAAAAAAATGTTTGGTCAATTTTTATTATTGCAATTTGTTGCCGGTTAGAAACTGATAAATTTCTGTTTATGACTTTTTATGTCAGATTATTGTAAGTGCCTTAAAAATCGTGGCGACCGTTACGAGGACCACCCTGTATATAGAGAATATTTAAAATTCTTATAATTAAAGTTGAGTTAATTTGTTATTTTTTATAATTTTTGATTTTAATGACAAAGCCATATGAAATTATTGAAAAATTACAAATCAGTCTAAATCTTTGATAAAAATATTGTTTATTTATTTCAAATCGATGAAAGTTAACATACCCTATATGCGGTAGTATATTTAAACGGTTAGAATATACAGTACTTTTGCTTATTTCTAAAATCTTATCATATTTGACTATGCCATTTTCCCACAGTGTTAAGTCGAGCTTTGTGATGTTATCAAGATTATCAATCTTATCAGACTCTTTATATATCCAGTACAAATTTCTTGCTATCCAGTCGATGCAGAGACAATACGCAGGTTTTTCAAGATTAGCTATTATTGTAATATTGTTTTCATTCATCTCCAACATCATCAGCTCTTTGTTTTCGTTGCTCCAATAAATTTTATGTTCCGCTATCGAATAAGTGGCATCTACCACTGTAGTGTCATTAACGAGATTACGAAGCTCGATCAAATCCAGATCCAATATATTGATACTATTAATCGATACGATCAATAATTGCGGTATTGGATTTTCGTGCATAGTCGATATATTAATTAAATTTGTGTAAGGGCCAGCACCAACTTTAGTATGCGCTCGTACTTGAAAGTAGTACGTCGTGTTAGGTTTTAGATTGTGCACTGTGCACTCCAATATTGTAGCTGAGATATTTTTGTCGTTGCAGATTTGAATCTTTTTTAGGTTCTTGATGAACCAACACTGCACTGTGTATCCTTGTATTACTTCGTCTGTAAATTCAGGTTGGTTCCATCTATAAAAAAAATAACATTTTGGTTTTTTTATATTTAGTAAAATGATAATAGAATCAACGTTTATTTATATATATATATATATATATATATATATATATATATATATATATGTCGTTTAATTTAAAAGAATACAGTCTGAGAATTGAGATTTTTTACCTGAATGTCGCAGAAATGTTGTCTTTTTTATTTAGGAGTCCTTTATGGAACTCTACATATGCTCTGGGACATGTTGGTTTGTTCGAAATGCTTTCTAGAAATTATAAGATTGCACATAATGGCATAATTATATATAAGAACATTAACTTGATTATCTCAATAATTCAGAAAAAACAATTTAATACAAAAATAAAGCAAGAAAAAAAGAAGTTAATTACAAAATATGAAAATTAGTACAAGTGTTGACTTTTAAAATAATAAAATATCATAAAAAGTTTGCGTGTTTTATAAGACTCAAAAAAATAATTGTTAATCCAGAACAAAAACAAAATACAAAGTTTTTAATAAAGCAATAAACGTTTTTCGGAAATATCTTATTGATTAAGAAATCAGAAGTATAATATTTGCGATTATTCTAAAAAAAATAAACTAGCAAAATAAATAATTAACTGCTTTATATTAAATCTTGATTAATTTTACATACAATATGTGGATTTTTTTTTTTGTGGTAAAATGAAATACATATTCCTCTCAGTATTGAAAGATATTTCTTTAGTAATTTATTTTTATTTTCTCTTACATGTAAATTATATTTATAATTTTTTTTTTGTAGACTTTTTAGCTAACAATTTGTGCATTTCTTTGCAACTTACCAACAGATTCTGGGATCACACACATATTTGCAAATGGAATTTCGTCAACTTTGTTTCTCACACTCACACTATCAGGATGACTCCGGTTAGATTTGAAGCATTGTAAAATGTGATAATCGTTGTTCTCGGATACTGGAATACCCTTGATAAAGTATAACATACAAAAAGAATTTAATAAGCACCGCTAGGCCAAAAACGCGGCAACTTTTGGTATTTTTACTGATAAATAATACATGTACTAAGTAAATAGTAATGTATATAATTAATAAATCGGCCATGAAATTTCTTGTTTATTTAATCATATAGGCGTGATATTTTTCTTTATATCTCTCTTGATTGATAATGTGTTTAAAACATTCAGTGTAGTTATTACAGTGTAGTAATACATTTTTTTTAGATCTGTTTTTATTGTTTTTCAAGACTTTTTTTAAAAATCTGTTTTTACAGTTTTTTATATGCAAGATCTTCTTGCATATCAAACATGATTCTTTTATCAAACAGAATGGGCTATCATACACAAAGCTGCGTCAAATAGATGTCAATAAAACCGTTTGGACCAATAAGCATGTAATGTAAATCAATATGTGGTGGTTTAATACTCAATGCTCGTTGATTTAAACGGTCTGTCATGCATATGCAGCTATGTCAATTTGTGTGCGATGGTCCAAAGTCACGCAGAATAGAATAATTTGTGTTAATGAGAGTTCATATAACCGCTTCTCTTAGCAAATAATACATGAAAGTGTAACTCTTTTCAATTGTGGAAACAATTTTGTTTAACGTTTATTTACGGTAAGTTAGTTAATTTCTCCAAGTAAGTGACTTTATCTTAACACTATTTTTCTTTTTAAAAATTTATCTGTTTTCATTAAAGTTTCAACAACGTTTATTTAACTTCAAGGATATAAATGTTATAAATATTGTCTTTTTATGGTCATAGAAATTATATAAATTTTTGTACTAAAACTTTTGTTGAATTTCTTTTCAGTTATCGTTACATTTTTTAACGCAAACAAATTTTGGAGAATATGATGTTATAATTAACCTACATTACCTGTGTAAAATTGTATGTATATAGCTATATAATGAATATATGTACAATTAAAATTATATATAAAGTCGAAGGCGTACCAAAAAATTGGCTGGTTGCGTATATTGTTGATTTCTGTGAATATTAGCTTTAATGTTACGGTTAATTGATACAACTCAAAATTTCATTATACCGATACTCGACTTTATTTCGATATTCAGTAATTCTTTTCTGTTATATGTATATATATATATATATATATATATATATATATATATATATATATATAACTATCCTTAACATAAAATAATGAGGCTGACTTTCTAAATTAATTTTGTTAAATAAAAACTAATTTAGTACATATCTTATTATACTAATACGAGGGGCAGTCAAATATAAACCAAACTTTTTCCAAAACTTTTTATTTGATCAAAATATTTCCAATTAAGGCTCCTGAGTAGTCGCCGCGGCTATATTGGAATGATGACGTCAAAACCCTGTCGAAAATGTTCGATTAAAACCGATTAAAACATAATCCGTTTTAATCGGTTTTAATTGGTTCAATCCGCGCCCGGATTAGAAAGTAGTAGATTTTAATTCCGATGAATTATAATCGGTTTTAATATTGCTTTCGCGGATTATTTCCAATCCGAATTATTTTTGTCGTCCTCCGACAGATTCACATCACATTAAAAACCGATTTAATTATAACTTATGAAATCGTATAATTTCGGATTGAGGTGGATGTATATCACCCAACATTAACCCGCCTGAAGCGTACTAAATTTGATTTGACTATTTTCAATCGATTTTAATACCACATTTTCGGTGCAGAAATCCCGATCGATTCGGATCACACTTTTTTAAATCCGTTTTAATTGACCATTTTCGGCAGGGAAGCGAGAAATGACACGCTGAGAATTCTTGCGTGCCATTTTTAAATAAAAAGATATTTTTAAAAAACAAGACTACAGACCGCTTTAGTATACTCGTAAAATTGTCCGAAAATTAAGCTTTTCCTTTGATATTTAATAAATAATCGTAAAATGAGTGTCAAAGTAAGCCTAGTCATACGGGAAAACATGTAGTTTGACAACTGTCGAAAGAAGTGGAAAATGTTCTTTTTACATAATATTTTTCTTGCTAAGCTTAGTTTTCGGACAATTTTACTAAAAAAAAAAACTCACAAAAATAAAAAAAATACGCCAAGTATATATCTAAAAAATAATTTATAAAATATTTTTCCTGAATAATAAGAAATAAAAACTAAATATGAAATCAATAGTTAACTAGCCAAGTACTTAGAAGCAATTCAGTTTGTGAAAATTTGTAATTTGAAATAGTATTTGTCATAAAATCAAATTTGTATTTATAGAAATGTTATACACAAATTCTCTGCATAAAATTAAAACGCATTATATTTTTATTAAGAGAAACCTGAGTTTCAAAATAAGTTCAATAGAAATAAGAAAATATAAAAAAATTTTAATTAATAAAACTTGGCGCTGCTAAACTAAACATGCTAAAATTAGTGTATTTTTTAATACATTCACATTGCAGTTATTGTGATATAACTAAATTAAATATAATTCTAAATTACATTTAGATCTAAATTAAATTTATTGTTTGTTGGTTATAATATATACTTTAAAAGTTAGCAGCGCCAAGTTTTTTTTGATAATATTATACATACTCTTCAGTGTTTATTTTATATAGTTTTATTTTATTATTATACAGTACATATATTTTATTATTATATACAGTTTTAGCTACTCAAATAAACTATTAGCTGTTATAACATTTAATTTCTTATTTAACAAAGCAATCTCTTACCTGCATGAGGTCTGAATCTGAGCACATGGGATCGCACTCTCTCGAAGCTACACTATTTTCCGGATACTTTGATAAAGTATCCGCTCCCGCTAACATTAACACTTTCAGTAAAACACATAATACCGTTTTTGACATAATAATTTTGTTCCTTTTTTGTAAATACTTGCTCTCAATCAGTTTCCGCACAATCTTTGGCGGCTCAGCTATGAATAGTGATTCTATCGATATTCTTGATAATGCAAATGTGCTAATTGAATTGATGTTTTCTTATGTATATTATTTCTTGAAATTTGTTTAGCACATCAATCATGAGATCTCTTCTAGCGCTATTTTTCAAAATTTCTCTTTATAACTAATCACGATACATTTTACATTTTATCAAATTATAAAACTTTTGGTTAATAAATTGCTCACTTTTTTCCATAAAAACCAATGACGACGTTGAAGTGACACGTATACATTTGATTGTATCAAATAATAATATAAATATTATCAATCTTCCTCTATAGTTCCTTTTAATATAATCTAATAGAAAAGCAATCAAATAAAAAGAAACGTGCGATATATAATTATTGTTCGAGAAAATTATAGACAAACAGAAAATTATTGAATTATAAATCTTTAGTTTTGTCACTATTCATGCGCCAAGTTTTACCAGATTCTATATATTTTTTATATCTCTTATTTGATTAAATACTGCGTTCGATTAAAAACTGTGTGACGATTGTTTCTTTTATATTATATATATACTATGTGCTCTTGAGGACTTACTATTCGTGCACATCGTTCTTGACGGACTGAAACGTTTGTATCACGCGATGCTAATCGAGCGACATATAACGCGTTTGGGCACGATTATGATAACTGTGGCCCCCTCTTTGAAAGGTCGGCACGATTACGATAACTGTGGCCCCCTATTTGAAAGGTCGTTTCTGAAGACATTTTTGACGAGGAACACGGGAAAAATAGTAAAAAAAATTTCCGACCAATAGTTTTCGAGATGTATCACTTGTTAAAAATTTTTTAATTTTTTAATTTATTTTAATTTCCTCGCTTCGCATTGTAAAGTATATGTGTGGACGCAGTGGTTCCGCCCCCCTACGGGGGGGCTCCACTTCCGAAAGATATAATCTAACCCAAACCTATTTCTGATTTAAAACTAAAATTTGATTTGGGTTACGTTATATAACCAAAACTAAATTTTCGTTTTGAATTAAACTTTAAGTTTAAATATCTCAAAAATTATAAGAGACCGACAATTAAGTTATAAGGAAAAGTTACTCAGGATCATGATCTTGACAACATATATCAAGGTCAACATCGTTGGGTCCGTTTTTATAAAGTTTTATTATCTTGTCCAATACTTTAAAGTGATATATCTCGAAAACTATTGGTCGGAAATTTTTTTACTATTTTTCCCGTGTTCCTCGTCAAAAATGTCTTCAGAAACGACCTTTCAAATAGGGGGCCACAGTTATTGTAATCACCCCCGCGTTTGCGTATTTGTATTTGATTGACCATCATGAATCAGCAGCCTGAATAATCGATTTAAATCAGTGCTGGGATTTAGATGCAACTTTCGGCCGGATTTCTTGACTCACGCCTACGGTCCCCCCCTTACTGCTCGCTCCTTAGCAACGCAGCGCCGAACGGCCGTAACTAAGGAGCGCGTCACTAGTCTCAGAAACGTGCGTGTCACAAATGTAATAACGCAATAGCCTAGTGCCCTAGTAGCAAAACTGCTCATTAAAATTTTCTATTTAATACTTTATTTCTATTATTAATACTATTATTAATTCTATTATTAACTTCATTTCTATTATTACTATAGTAACTATAGTAATAACAGTTACTAATAATAGAAATGAAGTTAATAATAGAATTAATAATAGTATTAATAATAGAAATAAAGTATTAAATAGAGAATTTTTTTCTATTATTTCTATTATTTCTATTATTAGTAACTATTATTACTATAGTAACTATAGTAATAATAGTTACTAATAATAGAAATGAAGTTAATAATAGAATTAATAATAGTATTAATAATAGAAATAAAGTATTAAATAGAAAATTTTAATGAGCAGTTTTGCTACTAGGGCACTAGGCTATTGCGTTACTACATTTGTGACACGCACGTTCCTGAGACTAGTGACGCGCTCCTTAGTTACGGTCGTTCGGCGCTGCGTTGCTAAGGAGCGAGCAGTAAGAGGGGGACCGTAGGCGTGAGTCAAGAAATCCGGCCGAAAGTTGCATCTAAATCCCAGCACTGATTTAAATAAAGCACTTTTGCCGAACCAGTAGTATAGCTAGGCCGGTTTTAACCCTGGTTCTCTGAGGGAGGGTGAGGGGCGATGGGAAACCAGCGCGGGGGGTTTGACGTCACGCGGGGGACCGCGGCGAAACCGATGGGCGAGGGGTCCGCGGAGAGGGGGAAGGGGACCGCGTCCTAACCGATAGGCGAGGAACCCACGGGGAAGAGGGAACGCGAAGGTACGATTCCGCGAGGAGGTGAGAGAGATAGCGCGAGGCGTCCGCAATGTGTACTCTCTAAATTTCTTAGAGTGAAATTTAACTCCAAACGAGTGAATATTCACTTCAAGCAATAGTGGAAATATTGCCACTCGTAATTAGTGAAAATTCACTTTTCACAAAAGTAAACTATTATATTTAACTCTGAAGTAAAGTGAATGTGTTACTCGTTTTAAAGTGAATAATTCACTCGAACAGGGAATGGAATCATCACTGTTTCAATTTATATACATGATCTTCTTATAACATAACTATTCTAGAAACACAATCTAGCCTAAACACCATTCTTCATATTTACGTTAAATCGGTGAATGAACTACATAAATTCATATAAGTACTTACCTCTGGGAGAAACGTTGACATTTCTATGTCAATTATAGTTTATATATATATATATACTGATATACGTATATATATTGACATAGAAATGTCAACGTTTCTCCCAGAGGTAAGTACTTATAAGAATTTATGTAGTTTATTTACCGATTTAACGTGAATATGAAGAATGGTGTTTAGGCTAGATTGTGTTGTGATCTTTATATCCTTATCAAAGGACACGGATATGTCTCGTAAGAAGTACACGCGCAACGACAATGATACCGTCGAGAGACAGCGAGACGACAGTTTTTTTTTTTTTGCTAATGGCGGGCTCATGCATGCTTCACGTGTGCTTCACTCACTCTTCACGAATAAAAATATTCACCCTGTAATACATAGAGTGACAATATTCACTCTACAAAATAGAGTATACATATTTACTCCATTTTGCAGAGTGATTTTTTCATTCTACAACAAAAAGTGGGAGAATTCACTCCTATGAGTGAAAAGTCACTCTAACTCGAGTGATTCGACCAGTCACTCAATTTTTCGAGTGCATTTTCGCTCTAAGAAATTTAGAGGGTAAGAGAAGGATAGCGCTAATGATATTTTATGGGCGTGGGAGAAGGATAGCGCGAGGCGTCCATATGAGCGTAAGACAAGGATAGCGTTTGCATGCACGTTGGAGAGAGATGGCGCGAGGCATGCACTTAGGAGAGGGATGGCGCAAAGCATGCACTTGGGAGAGAGAGAGATAGCGCGAAGCATGCATGTGGATGATACGGCGTTCGCAAGGCGGTGCGAGAGAGATAGCGCAAGGCATGCACGCGTGTAGGAAAAGGATAGAGTCCGCATTGGCGTGGGAAAAGGATGACGTTCGCGGGAGAAAGAGAGAGATAATGCGAGGCATGCACGAATAGGAAAAGAAAAGAAGGAGACGCAGAAATAATCGACATTTTTAATATAATAATAATAATATTGTTGCGTCCGCGCGTCGACTTCGATAATACTCGAACACGCGCGACACAAACGGCACTCGCGTACCGCGACGTAAATGATTGACACTCTTTTAAAAGAACAAAAGGAACTTTAATAATAACACAGAACACACAAATGAACAAGGAACACAGAACGGGAAATAACGGTAATCGTATCTCAAATATGTCCGCCCGGAATGACATCCGTCGCGAGACTCAAGATGGCCGATCTCTCTCTCAAGATGTCCGCCGTTGTTTAACAACAACGCTTAGCAACGTTCTCCCGGAGACGAATACAGCAGATTCATGAATAACCGCCTTAGACGACCCGCAGGGACGCAACAATATTTATTTAATAATTGTGTGTATAATACAAATTTCGCTCGCTGTTAGAAACTTTGTGACGGACATAATGCCCATGTACTGAAATGTAACATCTATATTTGAATTAAATGGCTGACGCCACAATCTAACAGCACGTACTGAAATGTAATACTCGCATACTGGGATAAGAAAGAGGAAAAGGGAAGAATAAAAGAGAATAAAAATATATTTTAACAATAATAATATTTATTCAATAATTGTGTATATAATACAATGTGTGTGTGTGTGTTTAAATGTGTGTGTGTGTGTGTGTGTGTGTTAAAAAATAATAATAATAATAATAATATAATAATTATTATTATATAAGAATATAGAAAATATATATATTAAGGTGGCGCTCCATCTGAAACAGAAAAATACAAGTCTTATTATTAGTATAAGAATTTAAATATTATAAAATTTTTAAAAAATAGATACAATTAATTCTTCGAGTATTTCAATGCGGTTCATAACAAGACGTCAGCTGCGTTTTATATATCAAAATCCCATTCCTTGTACATCACTTCTTCATGATCTCTCAGACAATGATCCAAATCTATTGTATTAGATTTCTTCAAGCCGATTTCTCGGCCTTGTACCATTTGTACAATTGAAGTCACATGAATGTTTGTCGATAGCGCCGGGACACGGACATCTATTGGTTTGTAACGTTTGCGTAACGAATGTCTTAAACTTTCAAGTCGCGCGATTCGGCCAAACAGCGATTGAATTCCGCGCCTCTGTTGTAACATCGCGAGTCGATACTGTTCTTCTAACCACTCGAGACATTCAAGGCACGTTCTTTCCCATAACCCGCATGCACATGCCGAGTCCGCCTCTATGAACTACTCCCATAGATATTGTTCTAATCGCGCAATGTATTTGGGTTTCTCCATATTTCCTATTCAAATCTTTTAACAACACAAGTTTTTGTCCAGCTTATACAATGCAAATTGGGCATATATTGCAGGGCATTATCTGATACAGCGGTTTTCTACACTCTGCGCAAGACGATCCCAGGATTAGTGCATAAATTGCACTTTCATGTTTTCGCACAACACGAATATTCGAAAATAAGTCTGAAATTTGCATAAAACAGTATGTGCAAAATTTTTTGTTGACGTCACTTTTATAATAAAAGTATATACAGCACATTTTCACCGCACCTAAACTATTTATTTCAACTCGGTTTAAAGTACGTTGCTTTATGTCCTCCGTAATATCAATACTGCAGTCACTATCGTAATCGGAATCCTCCGAAAGTACGCGGTCTTCGTCTGATGAATCGTCCAACAAATTCTCAAATGCCATCAAGTTGTCATCTTCGAGAATGACATCTCGTCATCATCAATAACCATAACTTCTTCGTCAGTCATAACACATATTGTTAAGATCGTCGTAAGGGCGTAGACGGTTGCGTACTATAACATTGCACACTCCTCTCGATTATATATATTTTAATTTCATATCTTTTGTCTCCTTTAAACTGGAGTATCACGTCTCATCTACCTCATCATTTTTCTACATCTTAAGCAGAGTATGTCGAGAGAAAGATTTAAGTTTTGCAGACTGTGCATATCTATTACACAGTTTTTATTCATACATAAAGGATGGGTTAAATAATTAAATTCACAGATAAATAGTAAAATAACTTATTTATTACAAGCCTCGTGAAGAATATCATTTACAGCACATGTCAATAACTCGCAATCTATGAGCGATTCGCTGTTAAACATATCACTTTCACGTATCGTTTTTGCAGCGTCGCATACATTAGCGATTTTATTCTGTTGTAAAACAGTTACAAATTGTTTGAATTGTTCATTTACAATATGCGTATTTTCGCATAACCAGTAATACATATGATCTATGCATTTTTCAAAATCGAATAAATAGAATAGAGTTGGCAGTTTCATATATAAAGAATTATTGAATAATCCTATTTTTATATTATTCGAATCAGATATTTTAACCACTTTGAATGTCAAATCTCGAATCTGCAATGGGATTTTAGTCGATTGTAGAACCCGTTCAATGTCCGCAGGTTTCTGCATTAGCGATTTCCACGTTTCAAAAGGCAATATTATTTGATTGCCCCGATTATCACCAAGAACCAATTCCACACAAGATACAGCTCCAACGTTTATTCCAATGTCCAAATATTTGTATGACGTCGAGGTTAAGGCGTATCGTCTTCCGAGTATACGAACCGCACGACGAAGCTCGGATGAAATGCTAGGGAGTAAAAACAATATTATTTATATAAATATTTAAAAGGTGTAAAAGTAATTTAAAACTTTCGCGATGCATTTTGGCTGAGATGACATCATCCCCAGGTGTGAGATTTAGCCGAATGCGCAAAAAAATGCAACATAATATAAAATTTTCAAGCGCCGATGTGCGGCTGCTTTGCGATGACATCACCCCAGATATCAGAATTCAAACGCGCGTGTCAAAACATGACAAAATTGTGAAATATAAGAATAATGATCAAGGTTAATTTGTGCTAATATACAAGTAATTTAAAACTTTCGCGATGCATTTTGGCTGAGATGACATCATCACCAGGTGTGAGATTTAGCGGAATGCACAAAAAATGCAATGTAATATAAAATTTTCAAGCGCCGATGTGCGGCTGCTTCGCGATGACATTACCCCAGATATCAGAATTCAAACGCGCGTGTCAAAACATGACAATATCGTGAAATATAAGAATAATTATTAAGGTTAATTTGTGCTAATATACAAGTAATTTAAAACTTTCGCGATGCATCTTGGCTGAGATGACATCATCACCAGGTGTGAGATTTAGCGGAATGCACAAAAAAATGCAACATAATATAAAATTTTCAAGCGCCGATGTGCGGCTGCTTCGCGATGACATCACCCCAGATATCAGAATTCAAACGCGCGTGTCGAAACATGACAAAATCGTGAAATATAAGGATAATCCTCATGATTAAATTGCACTAACATACTTGGACAGCAGCATGTAATTTGAAACTTTCGCAATGCATCTTGGCTGAGATGACATCATCTCTAGATGACAAAAAAAATGCAATAATCGACATTAGTTAAAATGTACGTGACAAACCGCGAAATAAAGATTTAGTTGATACACATGATAGAAAAAGACATCAAGATAGAATATAAAATCATGGTAAAGAGGCACACCCTGTCAGTATTTTCGCCAAGAGTTCCGAGACAAGAGCTACTAATAAGCACATCTTGTTAGCAAAATTTTTGGCATAAGATTGGAAATATGGCGGAAAACCTGGAGATGGTTATATAATGATGATGATTATTATCGCAATCGAAGAAAATATAATCGAAACAATAGTTGGTGTTCGCGGTCGTCGTCATTATCGTTGCCGTCGCCCAACAATTGTAATTGTCATCAATATGAACGATACAACGTTGACCGTAATACTGCGCAAAATAAAAAAATCGCGAGTTCCACAATGGAAAAGCAAGATAAAAATTCGGAAAAGGAGGGAAAAAAAAAAGTCTTCTGCTAAACTGATTGCGGTAGCTCTCGAAAAAAATACGATAGAATTTCAGTTAAAACAATATACCATTGATAATTACTATCTAGATAAACTACAATATAGATTTACAAAAAATGAGAAAATTTTCACTTCCCAACAATCTAACATAATTCGAGCGTGGCAAAATTTATCATTGACCGCTATCCCCATAAAACTGACAGATGTGTTCTCGTATGGAGATAAAGAACGTTCCGAATTATTTAGAGCATTAAACGAACGGAGGAACGTTATTAACACTGAGGATGATAAAAACGTAAGTAAAAAATCTTCATCAAGATTAGAGTACATTCGCGGTAAAATCAAAACTATTTTTTCGTCGTATATTCCTTTATCTACGATGATAAGTCATTCCACTCGACCTTTGACAATACTTGACATTTATCTCAGTTCTTGGAACGATTTATTAGAGATAAAATCTATATCCGATATGAGTTCTGACGCTGTAGTCGGTTTAAAAATCAATCAAACACACGATAATTTTTCGGAGTGTAAAATTATCTTGCCTTTCATTCGCTTTATCGAATTATGTCGAGTGTTTGGTTTTGAATAGACTTACGACATAAGCGATTTGGCCTTCATACTTAAAAGGATCCTGAACTGACGGGCGAACTCCGATGGGTTAGCGCCCTCATCTAAACATAACTAAAAGGGTCGATAATACCGACATTTTTAGTTCCGCCATTACCAATATAATTATTTATAACATGCATAATAGAAAACGCAATCTTTTGCATTGTGTTCCATATATTGAAATAAGACAGTATCACAATATATTTTTACCGCTTTATATACAATAATCAAGGGTCGGCAGGAGTGACGGCCAAACTCCGAATTGATATTGGAGACCTCGCGCGGTGACAATGCGAAACTCCGACTTCAGGATTACCAATCTGACAAATAAATTCTCGATCTCTATGTAGAGGTATATGTCCATATACGTACACACACGATTGAATTGCTCGCGTGGACGCACCGTGGAGAGGAAAGATAGAAAAGGATCAACGATCACGTTATCCTTGTTCCTCTAGCGTATCGCTTTATAGCCGAGATACGGCCTGAAAATGCTTTTTGGCCTCTAGTGGCAAAAAACAGTAATGCAGCTAGGCTAACAAGCGCCCACTTTTTGTAAATTTTATATTTGTTTATGCACATTTATGCGTATATATGTATCAATAATATCTAAAAATTATATATATGATTAAAAATTGTGACAATAAATAATAACAGTAAAATAATAACTCACAGAGTGAACTAATATACAATATGTAAAACACGGGCACTTATTAGACTTGGCAATTTATTGCTTTTTTACTTGTTGCTTTTTCATCGATACTTTATGTATTGTCAGCATGATAGAGCGACAAGGAGAGAACAATTGTTAATTTTTGGCTTACATTATCTTTCAGTAATTGCAAATTTATAGACCGACAAATGCTATCTTTATTTCTTTTCGATTATATCGATATTATTGTGTAAAAATATCTGCTACATAAATACTGATAATATGAAAACATTTACAAGAAATATGTGATGGCTCAGTGCAAGAGTGTTCAATCTATCACGCAGTAAACTCAAGTTCAATTCCACAGACATCTTAACAAAATTTTTTTATATTTTTTGTTATATAAACGTTATTACATTTTGTGTGAGAATTATATTTAGAATAATTATTAAAATTTTGAAAATATGTTGACCATTTTGTAATTGTACATGTGTATAAAAAATGTATTTTATGTATTTAATATATCTTGTAATAAACCAATAATAGCTAGGAGAGGAAAGCTATTATTATTTTATTTAATTATTATTAAATATATTACATATATTAATATTAACATATTCCCAAAATTTTCAAATTTTGTTTTTAATATAATTCTCAAAACATAAAATGTAATAACAAAACACATATAAAAATTTTTTTGTGATATCTGTGGAATTGAACTTGAGTGTACTGCATGATAGACTGAATATTTTGCACTTCGTCATTACATGTATTATTTATATATATGCTTTTATATACCAGTACTTGTATGTGCTTACGCGATATCGGTACAATTGAAGAAAGATAATATAATTGTCTATGAATATATAATATAATTGTCTACGATTAAGACTGTTAAAAGATAATGTAATGTCAAACAAGAATTGACAATCATGCTATTTCTCTATCCCGCTAATATGATAAACGAAATATCGATAGTAACAACCCAGTGAGCATTATTGAGAGGATGAGCTCTTTAAGAGGACTTTTTAAAGACTTAATTAAATTTTCTTAGAAATGATATCAGTAAGTTATCTTTTTTAAGATATCTTTCAGAAGAGTTCTTTATGATATCTCTTCATAGATATCTCTAAAGTCTCTAGCAAGCGTGCCATTTAAGATATTTTACGAACGCCGCACACATGCGCAAGCAACATACGTGTGAACTAGAGACCCTGTGTTCTAGTGAAGTGTGAACTGCGTGTTATTGCGTCCTCTAGATTTCGAAGAGATAATATCTTCAATATTATCGTTTTTAAGGTAATCTTTCTTTCTTAAATTATAAATATTATTAAATATGTATTTGAGCATAAAATAGATCAATATTTTCATATATATTTTTGTTATTTCTATATCCAACCTAAGAAGTTGGGTTATGTCTTCAAAAAGTATATGTTGCAAAATTATAATTTTTTTTTATTCATAGTCTGGGCATTTTAAAACCTGTTTTAACATCAGAATCGGATAGGATTTAGGATGTCTAATATATATATATATAGACTACAATAAAAAAGAATTTTTATGATTGCAATATGTGTTTCTTGGAGACATAACTCAACTTCTCTGGTAAGCAGAGCAATATAGAAGCTGCAATATAGAACAAGTATAATAAAATGCCAAAATTATTTTATTTTTCTTATTGAAATACACATTGTACCATTTTATCCTTGGTACGTACATTATGAGTGTTTTATATATATGCAATATGTATCACAAAAGTATAAGCGCTTAAAATTTCAAAGTAAGTTACTCTTAAGCTGGGTACTCACTATGACCTGCAACGTGCAACGCAACAGTATAGCTACCTAATGAGTACGTTTAAATATATAATTAATATGCGTATGTATTAAATATTATATATTTTTTTAAATATAGATGGTTGTCGCGATGACATTCAAAAGATTATACGATTGTTAATTACGATCCAACAATTATTATTAGATGAACACCCACATTCTTCACAAAAAAATACTACAAATTTAAACTTACCAATTGGAACACCAGAAGCACTAGAGAAATTTAACAAATTATTAATACAAGACTCCGTATCTTTGTTGCAATATGTAAGTACACTTTATCTAATATGTAAGTACAATTAAATTTAAAAAACAAATGTATATATGTATAATAATAAAATTACATGTTTTTACAGAAAAAATTAAGTAAAACTGCAGGAGGAAAAGATGCAGAACAACATGTAAGAAACGCACTGAAACTTACTTTAACTGATCATTTGGCGTACAAACTTTCATGGACAGGACAGAAAAAAACTATTGAAACGAGATGTATGAAATTTGTCGACGTCATTATCGGTATTTATGTTTTCTTATATTTTATTTTAATATATCAGAATTAATAATATATTAATATTATTTAATTAAAAAGCATTACACACGCGCGCGCCCACACACACACACACACGCGCGTGCGCGCATATGTAATGCTATTTTTTTATTTTGTCATTATGTTTTTATGAAAATAAAAGTTGATCATTAATAACAAGAAAATATATTTATACTGAAAATATATAATAAATGTATAACAAAATTTATAATTTATAATTTTAATAATTTTATTTTAATCATTTTATCATTTAATTTTTGTAACAAAATTTTTTCAGAAGTAATCATCGATATTAGAGAAAAAATTTCTTCGCATTCTGTCCAAAATGTAATAAAAAATTGGCTTCAGCATGCTGGAGATAGGATTAATCGAAACTCCAAGAGACACGCCAGTGAAAAGAAGAAATAGAAGATGAAAAAAGTTTCAAAAATACTTAAAATAGATTTTTTCTAAGGTGAAAAGACGTATTCTGTGTGATATTAATTATTATTTTCCTTTATTATTTGATTGAAGGCTGCTCAATTTAATATATTGTTTTTCACAAATATTTATGTAAATGCGTACAATATTTTTTAACGTCAAGCAGCATGTTCGCATACTCAAATTTAGTTTTTGTAATAACGATTTATTTCGTTTACTTTACATTTTTTCATAAAGATATACTTACATTTTTCTTATAAAGATAAAATTGAAATTTTTTTAGCAATACTAAAGTATATATATATATATATATATATATATATATATATATATATTTATATATATGTATATGCTTATATTTGTTTTTCTTTCATGCAATATTATAAATTTTTTTCATTTTAAATAGAATAAAGCATTTCATTGTCAATAATAATCTATGTACAATTATATGGCAAATTTTTTATTTAATTATCAAATTGATTGTATTATAAAAAGTTATTTTTATTATACAAAAATTTAGCAAATGTTGTATTTTGCAAAGTTCTAATAAAATGTTATTAAAAAATGTATACTAAGAGTTATATTTTTCTTTAAATAAAAAAAGGTAAAGGGCGTTTTTTAATTCATCGATTGATCAATCGCATGATGCACAAATGTAGCAAATCCAGGACTTTGCTGTACTTGCGCATCATGCGATTGATCAATCGATGAATTAAAAATCTCGCTCCAAAAAATCTAATACTACAAATAGAACGGTTCTTAACGGTGACATTTTTTTGATATTTAAAAGAAGTCAGATTGTGGAATTCTTTTAGATGTCAATTATATGATGTCTTTCTTTCCTCTAAAATCGACGCATTGGAGGACTTATTGATATCATAATATTATCATTTTGATGGTGTTTTCGGAAGTCCGACTCTTAAACTTGAGTACTTTATGAATTTCTTTTGATAACATATTGCTCACTGGGAAAGCAACAAATCTCACAAAGTCTAAAGCCCGTATCAGACTACGCATTGAAGATTGAGATTGAAGATTGGAGATTGAAATTCGACTAATCAGAACAAAAGGGACTAAAATTTCTTTGTCCTGATTGGTCAAATTTCAATCTTGAATCTTGAATCTCAATCTTCAATGCATAGTCTGATACTGGCTTAACAGGCACCCGTGTCTTACATATTGTATATTTATTCACTCTGTTATCTATATTATTATTGATCATCATACAATATTTAATTGCACGTATAATTTTAACTATAATTTAAACATATACAGGGTGTCCCAAAGCACCCTTGACAACGCTCGTGAGCACGTAGAGCACAGTAAACTGAACAGAAAAGTCCTGTACCACTTTTTTCTATAACGTTTAATAAAGGAGTTATTATTGAGTAAAGTCTGGTCAATCAGCGCCGACTTTTAGCCGGTCGCACGTCAGTGAGCCGCCCGTCTGTTAGTGTGTGTCGCCGTAGCGACGGAGCGCTCACACACACTACCAGGCGCGCGACTAAAGGTCGGCGCTGATTGGCCAGACTTTACTCAATAATAATTCCTTTATTAAGCGTTATAGAAAAAAATGGTACAGGACCTTTCTGTTCAGTTTGCTGTGCTCTACCTGCTCACAAGCGTTGTCAAGGGTGCTTTGGGACACCTTGTATATGCATATATGTATATACGTAAATATAAAATTCTCAAAGAATGGGCGCCCGTTAGTCATGTTGCATTACTGCTTTCTGCCATGAGAGGCCAGAAAGCATTTTCAGGTTGTATCTCGACCGTAAAGCGATACGTTAGAAGAACAAGGACAGCACGCGATTGTCGCTCCTTGTCTAGATTTATCTCTCAACGATCGCATCCGTGTGCTCAACGTATCGGTGTTTGTGCCTTCACGGATACTACACACATACACGATGAAAGAGAGACAAAGACGGCGCAATCATCTCTCTTTGTCAAGCAGTCAGTATGTTATCACGGAAATTTCCCCATGAGCTGCTCTTTAGATACACATCTAGTGAGATCCGCTTATTCCGTATTTTACATCGAAGAAGTCATATTACTCCATGAAACTTTTTTTAATAAATTCTTTATATAATTATGTAAAATTTAGGTTTTTTTAGAAACATGTCAGTTTAAGCTAGCGCTAGACTATACGCGTATTCGCAATTCGTGATTCGTAATTCGCAATTCGTGAACGGTATAAAGAAATCTGATTGGTTGAATTTGACGAATCATCCATCCACACTATTCACGAATTATAACGAATCGCGGATACGCGCATAGTCTGGCGCTAGCTTTAGAGTTAAGAGTTTCATTTTATCTGAGTAATAATAAATCGTACATTTTTAAGCTATAAATTACAATTTATTGAAAAAAAGACTTTGTCAAAAGTTTCTATATGGAATATGGTTTCTGTAAGGCGTTTATGTTTCATGGAAAACAAGCATCTCTCTTTGCATTGTTTTTATTTTTCTTTAATATATTCACTTTTTTCTTTTTTACAAAAGCGTATATTTGCCTATTTATAATTTAAAATACCATATAGATATTATATAATAACGGTGTTCTAGTAATGTATGAGATCCCGCTTATATCTTTTGATAACGATAGAAATTACTCGGCATTTATTTTTAGTACTTTATAAAAATATCTCACCAGTGTATTAAAAATGTGTATATTAATTACATCAGCTACATTTACTACACAGATATGTGAACGATGTATATATATATATATAATTGCAGCCTACTTAAACTCTGATAAGCACACAAAACTGAAGATATATGGTTCTTCTTTGATCGTGCAAACATCGATGACACGAAATATTCTGACAAAAACCGATTTTTTCCTTAGACATAACAAAAAGAAACAGCGGAAACAAATATAACAGCAATCGTCACTAGGAACAATCGCAAATCAATATTGTATGAGATTGTAATAAGATTTGAATTCAGGAATCTTAGTAAAACTTTACAAAGATGCACATCCTTCAATCTTATAATGTAAAAAGAGAATTTTGAAAATTTATTAATTCTAATAAGCATAAATAAAAATAATCTTAATTTTGTTAATTCCAAATTAAGTAATATTTACACACACACGCACGCTCGTGCGCGCAGGGAGAGAGAGAGGGGGGGGGGGTTTAACAACAATTCAACAATCCGGCGTCGAATCAAGTCGCGTGACGTCACGTGCGCTTGCCCTTTTCAAAGAACGCGATTGGTCAGTCGCGCGGCATCCGTGCGAGTCAACGACAAACAGTGGCGCGAAACCCGGCCTTGTGATGTGGGGTGTGTTCTAGGAGCACGCTTTTAGCGCTATGAGCATGCTTTGTCCTTGTTCAATTTTCCGTAAATAACAAAGATAGATCGACGCTTTCAGCGCGTAAGCATGCTTTCAGAACATAGCCATGGCGTCGTCGCATATTTTGACCGTCAAGGCCGTATTAGGCCCGGTTTACATAGGACGTAACACGCCAGACGCAAGCAAAATCGACCAATCACAGTCGATTATTCCGAGAATATTCGACTATGATTGGTCGATTTTGCTTGCGTCTAGCGTGTTGCGTCCTATGTAGACCGGGCTTTAAACTACGGTTGCGGGCTCGATTGCGGTTGGGGTTACGGTTGACGATTACGGATTGATTAATCAGAGAAAAGCAGCTTGCTGGTTGATTGGTCAATCCGCAACTGTCAATCGTAACCCCAACCGCAATTTGTAGTGTAATACGACCTTTAGGGCCAATTTCACCAACCTCGGTTAGATTAACCGACGGTTAAACTTAGCAAGGTTCCAACTGAAATGATAAGAATGCTTGGTTTTCCTTTACCTCTATTTTCTGTTGGCCACCCTGCTAATTTTAAAAAAGATCTTTATACACAAAACTTTATTTAAAAGTGTTTATGTAATGTAATTTAATATAAAATTTTATATTATTTGATCTCTCTAAAATTATTTTTGCATTTTTTTAAATGTGGAAAAATATTTTTATTTTATACTAACGTTACAGTATTTTATGATATATATAATAACATATAAAAAAATATAATCCCAATTTTATAGATTTTTATACGTTATCGCCATTAATATTTTTTCTGCAAAGTTTGTAGAATAATGTCACTTCCATTAAAAAACGAACTGTTCTGTTTTACCGACCAAAACGATTACTTTTTTTTTAAATCCAAGCCACTCTGGCATCCTCTTAAATTTGAAATTGGTCTAAACATAATTGAAAAACTAAATTAAAGTAATAATATCTTATAATAATAATAATAAATAAATTTCTCGTGGAAATGTAATTTAAACATATGTAGACTAAATACTTTAAATAAGAAAAATGTGCCAAAAATTTTGTGCCAATATAATGCCCAATAATTACCATTATTGAACAAACATATATTACATAATATAAATATAAAAAATTATATTGAATTCATATATATTATAATTATGAGATATTAATTTTATATTCTAATATATTTTTCCAAGTCTTTTTTTCATGCTAGAAAAACTGCTATTTTTTAAATGAACATTTTTACACAAAATCATATCTTTTTTAAACATAGTACAACTATTCATTTTAATAAAATAAAAATTAGCAGGGTTTCAACTGAAATTATATAAATGCTTGGTTTTCCTTCACCTCTATTTTCTGTTGGCCATCCTGCTAATTTTAACCGTCGGTTCATCTAACCGGACTTGGTGAGATTGGCCCTTAACCCTTAAATAAACATTTTTCTTTCAATATACGATATGATAGATATCTTTAAATTCCGAGGAAAACAAATTTTGCAAAATAGAAACAAATCTTTCATTAGCTAAAATATTATGCAAAACATTTAAAAGGATACATTTTTAAATTTTCTGATAGGAAATGGCAACTTATTGTCAGCGCAAGAGCCAAGAATTGTGTTCTATTATGAAAGATATGTTCTATAATAACTTTTATAACTTTACCGATATTGTGAAAACCCATATTAAGTTTGAGCCTGACAAGAAGAAGAGTTATTTTGGAGATAACGGCGAAGAGAAGCTCGACAACATCATCGAGAGGTATGCCAGACAATATTTTTTTTATTCAAACAATATTATCCAAAAGTAATTATCAAAGATCCTTTGAACACTTTAATACTTGTACTTTACCTTATCTTACAGTAATATAACATGATAGTAACAAATAATATAAAACATAAGTTATCTATATAATATAAAACTATAATATATACTATAATGTATATCTTACAATATTACAACAGCACTGTTACATCCAGGCCTGGGAAGATGAAATTCTAGTAGCACAAGTTTATTGCAGCAATATTGGCTAACAATATATATCCAATTTTTTATATTGGGTATAAACTGATTTTCCATATTGGTCCAATATTGTAAAGTAGACGCTCTCCATTTTCGAGCTAATATTAAATTGTAATATTGGACCAATATATGAATTTCATCTTTAACCAATCTTGGTTAAAAATGAAGTTCATATATTAGTCCAATATAATAAATAATTTTGTTAGATTGAATACAAATCGATTTCTAATATTGGTTCAATATTGTAAATTCTTTTTTAGCCAATATTAAATTGTATTATTGGACCAATACATCAACTTCTTCAATCAATATTGGTAAAAATTAATTTTGCATCATGATATACCAATGTCTGTATCAATATTGATAAGAACATTGATAAATTATGATGAAAAAGAAATTTTTGCCAATATTGATTAAAAAAGAAGTTAATGCATTAATTCATAAATATAGTTCATTATTAGCTAAAAATAAATATGAAACCTGCTGTTACTAAATTCCAAACAATTTAAAATAAAAAATTAACATATACTAAAAGGTAATTACAGTTAACAGTTTAATAACTTTCTAATTTTTAATTTTATTCAAAGTTTATAAACATTCTTATACAAATATAATATAATATTATATATTAATATGATAATAAAGTTTTATATGAATTTAAAAAGCTTTAAAAATATAATATAAAGTTCTAATAAAGAAATATTAATATATAAGTAATAATACTCTCTTTGGTATAATCAATGAAAGAAACCTCTTATAATATTCTCTTTGGTACAGTCATTGAAAGAAACTGTTTATTGATTTTGCTCTCTTCTCTCTTTTCTTCCTCCTTCTCTGTCTCCACTCTCTGCAAGGAACTTCGATATTTTTTTTAGAATTTCACTTTTTGATGCGTTTTGTAATTTTCTCGAAACAATTTCTAGAAATAAAAGAAATCTATAAATAAGTTTCTACTAAATTGTATACAAGTTTTCATTCCAAATTTAGTTCTTAATTAGTTATTAATATAAAAAATCTATATGCTTTATACCAGATATAAAAAAAAATAATAATAATTTCTAAAATTTGAAAATTATATCAGAGTAAGCTATATATAAACATATATCAATTTATTAATTACTATAACTTTGAACAAAAAATAGAGAAGTATACTGTGTTTAATATATATTCCATTTTGTATATAAAATTTGAAAAATTTGTTTGAATTTCGTTAGTACTCTTTTATAAATTTTTAAAGATATTTTTACTAATAAAAAATTTAAACTTACCAAATACTGCAGCAGCAACTTTGGTTGCAGAAAAATCACGCTTCTTTTGCTTTCCACAACCACTAAAGTGTATTGATACAGCTTTCTTCATAAGCAACTTCATTACTGAGGGCACTAATTCTCTCACCGTTTCTCCAGAAGCAAGGTTGAGATATTTTACCTAAAAATTAAAATGATTGTTCACATAATAAACATATTTGTTAAACTTAAATAAATTACTTGAAGTAGACTATGTTATATAGTTCTATTTTTATATTTTTTAGTTCTATTTATATATTTTATATTATATAATATATTATTAAATATTTTATATATATATATATATATATATATATATATATATATATATAGCTCTGATTTATAATATTGCGTTAACAAAAATTTAAAAAAATATAGAAATATATTGTTTTCGCGTTCATTTTTTTATGTCAAATGTAATATAATATTAAATGTGTTTTTCCAAAAACATTGTGGAAATAATTAAATTCATTATTTTACTTTTTTATATTCTTACCAAAGATATAAAATCTTCCTCAGAATTTGTCAAACACTGATCAATTTCATCAAAAGATTCCATTGAAGAAATCGGAAGTAGACGGCTAAATTTGTTAATGGTACTATTATCATTTTGTGTTAACAGAGTATCTAGTTTTATTTTAATTTCTTGCTGTTCCTTTCTCGTTGCAATTGTTTCAAATCTAATTTCTTCAATTAGCTTAAAAATCTTTGTCAAAACTCCTGAAAAAATTATATAAAAGTTATATATTTATATTAGTAAAAATAACTAAATTAAAAGAACCATTTCTTCTTAAACTAGAATAGGGCTGTAACAGAATCTCACTTTCTTTAACATACTGAATATTTTTTGACTTTTCTGCATTAATTTCTTCGCTTTGGATTTTTGCATTTTCATTGCATATTATCGAACTGCTTCCCCAGGAACACATCGTAATCAAAATGACATCATTTTGATGTCATAACTACATCACATTAGAGAAAGTCAATATGATTATTTTTGGTTACAATATTTGACTGTTTATTGCCGTCAAGAAAATGTCCTGCTAGTATACTAGCAGGACATTTTCTTGACGGCAATAAACAGTCAAGTTATAGTAAAGAAAAACTTGCTGTATTGGGTCCCGAACCCAATACAGCAGGTTTTTCTTTACTATAATATTATAAGGTTGAAAATGACACATTTAGCCAGAAAACATGTGAACAACATTTATTATAATTATATTGTATATATATATTTTTTTTTATTTATATATATTTTATTTATATATTTTATTATACTATATATTTTATATACGAAAGCGAAACTTAATTGCACTTATAATTGCACTTTTTTGTATTAAAATTTAAAACAGAAATATAAAAACGCTAGCATTTGCTGAACCAAGTATACAAGAAACAATCAAAAAGTAAAAGAAACATTAATGTTATTCCTCCGATGTTTAAAAATAAAAAATGTGCATTTACGTCACTCGTTGAGCACTGGTGCTAAACCAGCGTTTCACGTAATCTTCGGGTTTTTTTAGATTGGCTGTTTTACCAAATTTCTGCAGAATAGTGGCTGCAAAGAAATATCATTATTCAATAAACTTGTCTCTTTTGAAATACAATAAAAAGTGTTATACAGGGGGTACATCACAGCTAGAGATTTTAAAATATTTGTTTTAATTTGTTATCAGACGTAAACACATCACTTTTTAATGTGAATTCCTTGTATTAAAAATGTGAAAAACTGGTGACTATCCTCTATTTACTTTGTTATAATATTTCATAATACTCATCAGGAAGAAATTAATCAAAATTGATACAGAAAAAAATAAAAATTATAATTATTCTTAATTAATTTAAAAAATAATTGGTTTAAAAAATCAATTTAAATAATTAATTTAAAGGATAATAAGAAATAATTAGTGTTAATATAGAATCAAAAATTCTAGATAAATTAGTTAACTTTATACAATTAACTTTATACAATTAGCTAATTTTATTCAAACTTTAAAAATATTATTACAAAAAATTTTGTTTCATTTGAAAGATATATAAAATAAATTATAAATAATAAAGATAATAAAACAATTGTTTTGTTATGTATCTCTACTCCAGGCACACAAATCTGAAAACGTTTTACAGCAAAGATATAAATCGACTTGTACAATAGTTTTTGTAGCCCCATTTTATATTTAAGATCGTCTTAAATTCATAATCGCGAATAAATATAAGGGTCTTATTTTAACAATTATAAATTTATGTATCACTTTAAAAACAAATAAAAAATATTTTACATTTAAGACCGGGCTGTGCAAAAATTGCTCTAGAAGTTGATTTTTATCAATTGTTTCTTGCTGTAAAACTCCCTTGAATTATCTCAAAATGTGGAGTACCCCCTTAGATTTCAGTTACCATTTGTAAATAAAATCGATCTATAAGGCAAATGTAATTACTCACCTTGAATAACCTCATATGTTTTGCTCCTATTGAAAGCAATTTTGGTTTTTTGAGTGCCTCCCCAGCTAATAGATCTGGAGAGGGAATTCGTAATTATTTTTGGAAGTACAGACTGCACAGCAGCAGCTTCTGATTCCTGACTTTTAATTTTTGCCCCGAAAAGATCTACCTGTACAACACTTTCACAGATGAATCTACATTATAAATATTATGATTTTAATTTTGTCGGAACATACAATAACGGAGCGTGAACGAAAAACATGTAATTTTAGATAACTAAAAATTGAATAGACTGCTGAGATATTTACCACGTATGTAAATGCATCGTCATTTGCGAGAATTTCTTCAAGATTTTCCCACTCCTCTTCTGTGCGTAGAGGAAATGCCGGGATTCCGTGTGGTCGTTTTAATTTTACTTCCTCTGGAAAGAGCTTCCTTAAGATACGGTCTAACTTGACATCTAAGTGGTCAAGCTTGACACGTATTTCTTCTTGAACTTTGACAATATTGTCAATAATATATAATAAAATATCCTTATCCTTATCATACATAAGTCTTCATACCTAATTTATATATGCATTCCCTGTGAACGATCTGCTTATCTCCTTACACACACGTTACACAGAACATGTTGACGAGGTAATCTTCAACTTAACCTAACTTGTTTGCTGACACTGTCTAGGAGTTTAGGTCATAAAATGCATGAATCATTTTCTTCTGAAAAGAAACCTAATGCTAAAATCGAACTCACTCCAAAGCTAAATACAGAACAAAAGTGTGATACGAAAATAATATGTAAAATGTATAATACGAACAAAAGTTCACGGCACAAACAAAGCTTGTACATGCACGGCTATACTTACTGGTTTTGCGGTATCTTCCATTTTGACGAAATAATATTTTTTCGATTGCAGTGTAAAATTCTTTTACTATTATTATTACTGTAATCCAATAGCAATGTTCTCACGAGACAAAGCTCACACTTTCATAGATGTACGTTGAATGGCGGGAAATGATACCGTTGCACACAAGCACCGACGAGATCATACAAAAATCATTGCGTTGCGGCAAGATGCAACGCTGTGGTCAATCAGCTATTTTTCCAAAAGTAACAAAACATAGCAAGAGATGATTGGCTGCCGTAGCGAACGTATAAACACGCGGTAAATTCAAATGTTTCTAACTGCATTGTTCGAAAAGCAGTTCCACTGCGAAATTAATTATCACATACACATGATACACCATAAACAGAACTTCTATAAGCTGAAAAATATGTTTACGTATAAAGATAAAAGATAATAGTGGAATGACTATTAAATAATAAAAAGTGATCCATTGGTGCATTGAAATGACATAGGAATACACATTTGCAAATAATAATTTTTGAAAACTTTTTATCACTTCCAGAAAACTTTCACGCATACTAAATTTGAGGGGCCAGCGCAAAGTCACCTTTCCGTTACTGACAATGAGTAACATAATTGTCGCCATGCTGAAATCAATTTTTTGTCACACGGAAAAAGCGTGATCATTTCAAATCAAAATATAGTCATTTTGACTTTTTGTTGACTTTAATGTGTTCCTTGGGTTGTAGCTTGAGCATTTCTTTGTAATTTTTTCTTAAGCTGATCTGTTTCTGTTATTTCGGAATCTAGAATAACATAAAAACAGAAAAAAATTAAGAAACAGTAACAATATATATGATGACATATGGTTCATTTCATTTTAGAGATGCAGAAAATATATAATACAAAGAACAAATTGTTTGGCAAAAAATATTATGTATTATGGATAAAAATTAGTTTAAATATCAGATATATAATATAATAAATGTCTAAATATCGAAAACTTATTAAAATAGCATCTTTATTTTATGATTAGATATATTTTTACCTTGAAATTCGGGAAAAGATGGAACAACAGGACGTTTAGTTCGTTTTTCTGAATCTAAATGCTTCTTCCCTGGAGCTAGATTTTCATCATCGGATGAACTGCTCTGATATCGAAGTGGTAATTTCTTTTGTCGTTTTGATGTACAATATGTCTCAAAATCAGATTCACTGCTCAAATGAGATGTTTCTTGTGCTTTATATGCTTTTTTTGTAGCATCAGCAAGACTATCTATGAAAAAAAATTTTTAATGGGTAATATATCAAATAATGTAAACAAATATAAGGAAAAATATAAATAACATAAATAAACATATTGTGTGTTAAATAATGTGTTAAATAAAAGACACACACACACACATACATATATATGTTTCGTTTGTGTGTACGTTATATATATATATATATATATATATATATATATATATATATATATATATATATATATATATATATATATATATATATATATATATATATATAATATATATATATATATATTATATATATATATTTTATTATATATATATTTATAATAAAATATAATATTATACACAAATAATACATGTATGTATGTATGTATGTATGTATGTATGTATGTGTGGTATGTGTGTGTGTGGGTTTTATTTGTGTATAATATTGTTTTATTATAAATTAGTAACATTGATCATTATGTGATAATTGTTTTAGATATCTTTTTATGCTAAAGAAGTTAAGCTTTATATTAATATATTTCCATGAAATCGATACCAAATAAACGTTAAATTTCTTCAAAAAATAAAACTAACTTTTGATTAAATTTATCTACATATCTTGTATCATGATAATAGAACAATTCAATATAAAAATAAATATGGCAAGTAAAAATATAAAGTCTATACCTGTATGTCCCAAAACTCTTATATTGACAGAGCTCCAATCATCACTGGGTACAGTACTATTCTTTAGGTGTCTTTTTAGGATTGATGGAGTTATGTTTTTAGGCCATAATGCAGTTTTGTTATTAGATAATATCCAGGAAGAAAGGATAATTTCAACAGTATTTTCTTCAATAAATTCAACTATTGAATATTTTTGCATCTGCATGTATAAACATATGACGTTGCATATGACATTTATCGATCAATTTTCTACATTAATAACAAAATATTTCTGAAATGCTTGTGAATATCTTTTTACGTATATTGGATAATATAATCAAAAAGTACAAAAATATTGCATAATTACTTGTTTCATTATACAAAAGATATTTAAAAAAAAGATATCTACATATATTAAAATAACACATTGGCAAAAAAGAATATATTTTGAAGAGAGACATAAATATTAGCTTAATTAAATTTATTAGTAAATGTATGTAAAAGAGGATATCCAATGTATGAAATATTATCTTCAAATACAATGCATTTGGCTTCTACTTCTGATAAATTAATTATTTTAAATGAGTCTTCCAGTTTATACATTCTATATATTTTTAATTTCTGAGATTCACAAGGATAACTGAAATAATTACTGTATTTTGTAAATTGCTTACAAATTAAATCGGAACAATGTATTTCTTGTGCATTTTTAAGAACAATATTGAAAATTTGTATAATATTTCCATTTTTTAACAACGCATAACGATCAGCTCTATGACAAGCCACAAATTGATACTTGTCAATAATTATCTCTTTATACTGACTTAGATTAGAGCTTTCCATGCCAGCAACAAGTGGCCCACTTTCATGTTTTCGTTTTAATAACCAATTAGAAATATATTTTCCAGGAATGGAAGCATTTTCAGAAAGTCGTCGTGATAATTGTGCTAATGGTTTTTTCCCACCCCGAAGAGATCTTTTTATTTTCCCCAGCAAATTTTCAAAATCAAACGCACTTATATCATCTAATGCTCTATTAAAATGTCTAACATCATCTGGAAGATGAACAAGATTATGAACATTGTAAATTTTTGAATTTGGTCCAAAGAACTCATCAAAAGTCTTAACAAATTCTATCAGTAAAGCCTGTGCATAATTACATAATTGTACTGCTAAGTTTGGATGTGAAAGAATAAATATAGCAGTATGAAAAATCTTAAAATGTTCCATATGATTATTTGAAATAATTCCGTTCAAAACAAAAAGTGAAGTATACAAGAGAAATTGGCGTAGTTCAGTAGCTTCCCATTTTTTTATTTTATTCAAATTTTGTGGTTTCCTCGAAAAATCTACAGGAATGTATTTGTGCAACGATTCTAATCTTTTGGATAAGATATTAATTCTTCTTGCATCTAATTTACAAAAATAATTATTTCCTTGCACCATTTGAAAAAGCATTCTTCTAATAACTCCTAAATAAACTAAATGCATTGGATCTAATATGAATTTTGTAACCATAGGAAAATTAATCTCTGTTAAAGGAGAAATACCATTGTGATGCCCCAACTGCGTTTGTAGCAAAAAACTCTCATCTGTTCTTATTTGAACATCGATTTCATTAAATACTGTTGCATCAAACGGATGTGTTCCTTTTTGTGTGCATCTTTCGCAACCATAAAAACCATTATGACCTTTAATTACTTTAACAAAAGCTCTAGCAGGTGCATCACAAATAAAGCCTAAAACCGTAACTGAATATAGTTTTGTATCGATAGCTAGGCCAACATCACAAAGATTTTTGTACTCTTGTATAAAATCTTGCAGATATTCATGTACATCTGGAGGTTTAGATTGGCCGCAGTATACAGCAACAATGAAAGGGTCAAGTTTACAAAATGATTGAACTATTTTGCAAAGTATCGGCCAAAATTGAATTGATGAACTATTGGCTAATGGCAGCCCATCAATATTAACAAATAAGTTTATTTCTTGTAACGATTTCAATAAGGGTACTTTTACAAACAAAAATTTTAAGTTATTGGCAATTCCAAAATAACAATATTTTCCACCACACATATCAAGAACAGAAGTTTTTCTTGGTGTTTTTAATAAAGTCCTAGCGTCAGTAAATTCAATAAGATTGTATTTCTTTAATATATATAATAGAGAAATCAAAGCGGTGTGAGAGATTCTATATTCAAGAGCCCACTGGGCAAGATTACTTGCTAAGTTAGGATTTATATTTACCGTAGAATTTGTTAATACATTATAACTATTACTAACAGAAAATTCTGCAATATTATTATCGTTAGAATTTCTTTCAAAATCATCTTCAGATAAATAATATTCAATAGAAGAACATGAGCTATCAGATTCATTATTAACACAATTAAAATTTAAACTTTCATCCTCATTTATTAACCAATCAGAAAGGAATTCACATTCATTAAATTGCTGGCAATGCTCTAACAAGTCAGAATTAAGAGATTCTTTAGAATATTTTGATCTAATTGATTCTTCAACACTATTTGTTTCCTTATCCTCTGTCTCAAGTATTGCAAGATGTTTTTTAACTCTTTCATTAATTTTTTTCCATTTAGTACGTCTCTTTGAAGACATTGTAAATATTAAATATTATATATATTACCTTTTATCTATTAATAACTATATATTATCTATTATTTATTGTATTAACTATATATTTATTAACTATTTATTAACAGTAACCGTTAAATGATATATATACGAATGTCGTTTTTAGAGGATAGGGTTGGAATGGATATAAAAATGATGGAATTTAAGAAACACAGCGTAATAATCTGCAAAATATGATTTTAGAAATAATACATACTGTGTATTTAGAGTAAGAGGCAGGATATACAATAAACCCTGATAAGGGATAAAAGATTAATTTTTACCTTGATTATAAGATTGCGAGTCCTCCTCTCCCAATTTTTTGAGCAACCAAATTTCTAGATTCGCTGCCGAAATAGCTGATTTCAATATCACCTTGTTCTTACTAGTGCGAACAAGTAACAGCCAAGATTTATAGAATTATAATTTCTGAAAAATAAAGATCTGGTTGTAAGATAATGATTGGTCACAAACAACAATTTTATAATCAAACGATATTGTACATATTTTTATTAAAATACGAATAAAAGACAAAACCACATTCTTTAAAAAAAGTTAGATAGCTTCAATCAAGAATAAAAATTATTACCTTTATCATATGTTTATTGTTGTTCTTCTTTTTTATTATGTTTCTTCTTAATTATAATTAGATTTTCAAAGAATTAACTTGTACACCAGATGAATAAATGAATGATGTTAGTACAACAATTTTCCGAATAAAGGATGTAAAAACGAAGTCCGAACAAAGGATATAAAAACGTGCACAAACACGTCCACGTTTACTTCTGTTTATGGGACGATAATGAACGGAAACACACGCACATTTATCGTTTATCGATTAATGAGACAAAACTACGTTGTACCACGCACTACCGACACTACGTTATAATAGCAGAGAGAAGAATGAGAGTCGCCACGCTGCCGTTTTTCGTGTAACGCTTTTTCTAGGTCGTACACTAGCGTCACGTACATCCATTTTACGCCGCCTGGAACTACATGGCCACATCCACTTTCGGAGCCGATAAAACAGCCGATTGGTTCATGTCCGTGCTACATCCACTTTTCGATTTTGGTTCATATCCGTGCTACATCCACTTTTCGATGCTGGTAGTACACTGATCGTTTAACAAAGAGAGATGATGCGTTGTCTTTGTCTCTCTTTCATCGCGTATGTGTGTAGCGTCCGTGAAGGCACACACCGACACGTTGAGCACACGGATGCGATTGTTGGGAGATAATATCAGACAAGGAGCGACAATCGCGTGCTATCCTTGTTCCTCTAGCGTATCGCTTACGGCCGAAATACGGCCTGAAAATGCTTTCTGGCCTCTCGTGACAGCAGTAATGCAACAAGGCTAATAAGCGCCCACTTTATAAGAATTTTATACTTGCGTATATACATATGTAGATATATATGTTTAAATTATAGTTAAAATTGTATCTGCAATTAAATATTGTATGATGATCAATAATACTAGGATAATAGATAACAAAGTGAATAAATACAAAATACGTCAGACGGATGCCTGCTAGACTTGATGATTTGTTGCTTTGTTACTATCGATACTCCGTGTATCATAATCTTGATTTCCATTTTTTTTTCTTCTGTAAAAAACTATATAATATATATTTTATAGATTATTGTATATATATAAAATGAAAATAAACTATTTTTATTTGTAATATGTAATTATACTTTGATAAAGACATAAATATTTTAAACATATTTCTTAAAATATAATCACATTTAATAAATAAATGTATGTAATAATGTATGATAAACTTTAAAAAATAGTAAAAAAAAAAATCGCTCGGATTTGAACCCCGATCTGCGTCGTGAGAGACCAAGCGTTTTCCAATCATCCACCGCGCACTATTGAAATAAAC
>JAXRKO010000406.1:0-47280 GCA_037039905.1 Formica aserva
TCTGTGTGTGAGGAAAAGAACAGAATTGTAATATTTAATTTATTTTACATATCTGGTTTTATATGTGCTACTGAATGTTTTATATGTGCTACTATATTGTACTTACTGTCTGTTACTGCCAAATCTCTATAACTCAATATGTTACGCTGTTTAGCAAAGTTCTTCAGCTGGGATTGCATACGGTCATATACCGTATGCAATCCCAGCTGAAGAAATCCCAGCTAAAAGTATACCGGCCTTCTTGAAAGGATTGATTGATTTTGCTTTATTCTGCAAATAAGCGCTATAATTTAGACAATATTCAGATATAATCAAGAAATAATATATACTTATAAAACAATAAATAAACATATATAAGCAGACATATATAAGCAGATATATATACAAAATTTCAATCTACTTACTCGATAGGACCAAATATATTTTCTGCAGCAGATTCAAATATAACATTAACCTTATAATGTTATTATATCTTGACGTCGCGAACATTAATCTTATAACGTTATTATATCTTGACGTCGCGATGCTACCGCGTACCGCTTGATACGTATCATATGCGTATGCACGCACATACACATTGTCTCTCAAGGCGTATTTGGACACTCAAGCGAATAATCGTACATGAACGCTGCAAACGCGCCTTGAGGGACAAACTCGCTTTGAGTCTGAAACTTATGATTATTATGATAATGATGGAAAACGAAAAATGTCACATTTCTGGTATACGATTATCATTCCTCAGGGTTGACTGCACCAATCTTATTCAAACTGATCGCAATCGAAAGCTTGCATCCACATTGTATAAGAAAAGTGCCGTTAGATTTTTGATTAACGGCTTGGTTCCTGAGGAATTTTAATCGAAAGTTTGTTAGACGTAAAACTCCGGATAAGCTACTTGATAGCGTCGCGGCCCCTGTACATAGGCAAACCGTTGACAAGCTGGAACGAATTTTTATATATACTTGGCGTCGCGACGCTACCGCGTCGCTTGATACTACTCGATAAAACGACTGCACTAGCTACATTTGTTTCTGCGAAATTAACTCGACATCAATATAATATTTTACGTAATGTTACGAAAATTGGACCTATTATATGGCCTAGTTATTTTCAAGTTCAAAAAGCAAAAAAAGAGTACTTTTCCGAATTGATCGAAATATCTGATGATGGAGTAAAAGTATCATTGCAGAGTCTTTTAAATCACACTGCTCTCAGATTCATGAAATTATTAAATTTTGATTCAAATAATTCAAAAATTCAAAAAAATTTGATAATGATATCTAAATGAGGCTGCTATGGAGCGTCTGACCAATCTCGCTATAAAATAAATTTTAACGATCTATCGAAGGATGATTCTAGTGTATTTATAAGCATCCTGCCAATAAAAATTTATAATTCTGAAAATAATGAAATATTATGGCAAAACAATTATCCTTCCTCTACCCGTTTTTGCATCCAGTTTAAATTTGTTAAAGAAGAGGAAAATAAAGTCAAATCTTGCGTAAAAGACATTCAAAACCAGATATCTTTATTGCCATATATCTTTAGTGTCAATAAAGACACCATCTATCTTGGGAGAGGGTATTTTTATCACGCATAAACTGTTGTTAACTATGGTTTATAACAAAATATGTAATATTCTAACAGATACGAGTTCATCTATGAAATGTTACATATGTAACGCTTCTCCCAAACAGATGAATGATGTCAATTCAGTCAGAATTAGAACAGTAAAAGTGGAGCATTATTTTTTCGGATTGTCATCTTTGCACTGTTGGATCAGATGCTTCGAATGTTTACTGCATATTTCATATAGACTGGATATCAAATGTTGGGCAATTAGAAATAAAGATAATAAAGAAAAAATTAATCAAGGGAAGAAAAATATACAATCTGCTTTCAGGATACAAATGGGTCTTTTAATAGATATTGTGAAACAAGGAAAAGGCACCTCTAACGATGGCAACACAGCAAGAAAATTCTTTGGTAATCCACAACTATCAGCAGAAATTACAGGTTTAGATGAAAACTTAATAATTAGATTTTCAATTATTTTGCAGGTCCTTGCTAGTGGGCAAAAAATTAATACATCCAAATTTACAGGTTTCGTTTTTCAAACCGCTGAATTATATGTTTCTTTATACCCGTGGTATTATATGCCAGCTTCTGTACACAAACTTCTTCTCCATGGAGGAGATATAATTAAACATGCGATAGTACCAATTGGTCAGCTATACTATTTACATAAAAGTATTACGGTAAGATTATTGAAAACTAAATATTTCACGAGATATTTTATTTTTTATATCAAAATATGTCAGATTAAAATATAAAATAACTCAAAAAATACTTAATGAAAAAATACTTTATTATAGTGTTTTGAAAAGCACTCGAGATAAGCTACAAGAATATGCAATAAAAATGGGGGCTTCCATTTAAGAAATTGAAGGTGATCTTCACGTGACCTTCAAGCAACTATTCAAGATCAAATTAATGACACCATCTTATGTCACCCTCGAAACCATACAACTTTTGTCTGAAACATTTTTGCTAAAAATGCTTCGTTGAAGAATTATCGAGGTGCATTTTTTAAAATGGGACACCTTGTATATATAAAGTGGATAAAGGGGCAAGAATGGTATTGGAAAACAATTGTGTCGCGTTTATGTTTGATAAACTTCGTAACTCGACGGTGTGGAGATTGACCGCAGAAATGTTGGAATAACTTCCACGATTAAAAACAACCGAGAGAGGTAAAATCTTGGAGAATGCTGCGTGGGATATGTCACATAATGATGTCAAAGCTTAATTCAACTTTTTGCGTGCCGCTAAACGTACTATTGGGATTTTGCGAAGATTATACGCGAGTTGTGATTAACGCTCGTCACGAATTAATTCTGATATTTTCGCGCAACGACAACAATTGCATATTTTGGCATGCTTCGACGGAAGCTGAGATCGAATTATTCAAGCTACAATGGCATATACCCCATGTAATATTGAGCGAGGTCATTAAACTGTCCTTGCTACGCACGTTGGAAAGTGGGCGATACTTGAAGATGAGTTTTCACTCTTGGGATCTATATGAATTTCCTCTGTTGCATAACACAACCAAGCATTCGTGGATCATGAAATCTTTGTGCTGCAGACTGGCAGAAAAAAATGCTGCGTCAAAAGATATTACTACATTCGACGACTGCAAATTGACCAACGTTAAACTCTATCTAAACTCGGAATTTTATCTCTACGATGATTTGAATTTAGATTTCGATAAAAATAGATTCGCCCTCTTGTTCGATATGTACTCTCGTTTTCGCAAATCTTATTACGGATGTGATAATGATGATGTGCTATTAAACATTTCAAAGTTTTTACATTGCGGTCCTCTCGCGGTTATCGATTGCTCGCGACAAAACGAGTCTGTCAAAAATTCCACTGTGGACGTGAGATTAGAGTTTGAGTGCAAAGAGGATATACCTGCAAATACTACCGCCTATTGTCTCATCTTGCACGATCGCGTTGTTGAATATTGCCCATTGACAACGTATTTCGTAAAATTACCTGGATCAGCAAATATTCCCTCCAATGTCAAAAATATATAAAGATTGAGATTCTTGAGGATTAATAGCAGTCGTACATCTTGCAATCTTACAGTAATAATATCAGCATGATCACGTTGGATCTGCAAGGATTCATTATCGGGAGAAACTTTATCGTGAAGGAAGTAGCGATACTGAGAAATGGATTTGTTCTCTCTCACTATATTTTCGCAAGTCCCATACCATAGCGTGTGCATACAAAATCTGAGAGATGCCAAGCTTCATGGCTAATTGGGCATCACCATGAACTTCAACTGAAGGATCGAAACGTTCCATACAGCATGCCTAGGCGTTTGATTACGAGGGCTGTGATGGGTGCGACAGAAGAAGAAGATGGAGCATTTCCTATCGTGTATGTTAAAGGACGCAAAAAACGAGAATGGCTGGCCGATATACTTGACGATGATGCAAGAAACGACGTTAGTAGGACAGGAGGGTCGGTTCTGGCCCACTTTCCCCCATTGGGGTGAGAGAGAAGTCCATAAGAGAGAAAGAGACGGAGATGTGCCTGAAAAGAGATAAAAAGATATCCGAGGGGGAGAGTGGAGACCGAGGGGAAAAGACGGAGATATGTTTAGAAAGAGATAGAGAGATATCCGAGGGGGGAAAGCGGGCCGGGGGAAGCTGGGGTGTAGAGGCGGGGGGGTTCGTCCTTGGACTCGTCTCCGTTAAGGGACGCGATAGCGATTCGTCCCAGTTAAGAGACGCGCGCCGCTTCTAGCGCGCGATTTATAAATAGACGCGGCATCCGGCGTCGAGTCTGGCTCGTCGAGAGACAAGATTAGGGACTCGTTCGTTTTTTCAATGTCCGGCGATTAAGAGAGCGGCGGTGAGGTGCATCCGGCGGCGTCGACGATACCGAGCGGAGAGCGAAAATAAGGGTGTATCGTCGCGGGGAGGGTTTCTCTCGCGACGACGCGCATCCGGGAGCGAGTACCCGGCTCAGTTAACCCCGGGGTGCATCCCCACTGTTTTCGCTATTATAAAAGAATGTCGCGACGATTTTAAAATATTAGTTTATTCTAAAATATTTGCGATGTAATGAAACATTTACCGAGTACTTTAACGGAACTAGCCAGAAGAGTAGTGAATACTCGTATTAGAAGTATCGAAGATACACAGGTATTAGAGATACCGAATTGTTTGAAGAAAGAACTGCGCAAATATTACATAGAGGACTGTTTATACTGTAGAGAAAAAATCGGCTTCGCGGAAGAATTCGTGCGAGAAGCGGGTAACGCGTGATTCGACGAACCCTTCGTGAACGTTGGAGCCGATGGCTATTTGCTTTATCGCAATTGGAAGTGGCGATACGGCGTTCCGAACTTTTCGTGGGAGTTGAATCACGTAGTGTATTGCTTCTACAAGTTTGGTTGCCAATTCGAGAACGGACATTATCTCGAGGAAGAGGAGTGATATTGCGCGGATTGCGCGCGCGGACCGAGTTTCACGAAGAGCGTATCGACGCAAGTGAAGAAAGAGATGTTCAGCGAGGTAGTGTTCGCTTGCGATCTCATCGACGAAGTCTTCGACGTGTCGAATCATTGGTGCAGCGGCTGCGAGACGAGAGCTTTATTCTACATCGAGGGGTTCGACAGGCGAGATACGTGGTTTATCAGTAAAAAATCTTGGCGTCCATTGAAGAAGGAGTAACGGATCGAGGAACGTTGGAAGAGCGCGATCTTTTCGATAGCGCGCGGAACGTCGCGACGGCGGACGCGTACCTTGCGTTAGCGCGACGCTGCGACGAACGTCTCGAGTCTCTGCGAGAGAGGTGTCGAGGCGAGCGCCGGGGAAGATCCACCGGAACGATCAATTCTCTGATCGCTCGAATCGTTCGATTAACAGGCGCGAGAGACGATCTGCGTCGTCGTTTCGAGCGCGCGAGCGGCGGCGTTGAGAGACGCGAGGGGTTCTCGTGGTCCGAGATCGAGACGGCTTTCTCTAGGCGCTTTTTAACCGGCGCGGTTATCAATTTCGATTACATCGAACCTCTGCGATTTCTCGAGGACGCTAGGGATACCGCGCTCGATCGAGTACGCGACGTTATGGGCAGATATGACAGCGTCAAGGTCAATACCGCGTTCAACGGCGAGTTCGTCTCGGGCGACAAGATCGCCGTTAAGACCATCGCCACGAAGAATCATCCGCTTCTACCCGCGTCCGACCTGCGAGAGTGGTACGGGAGGCGTATGCAGTGCAGCCGGAAACAGGTCCCGCGGCTCACGGCTCAGCAATGGAAGGGATAACGCACACAAGCGCGAACCGCGTACATGTGCGCTCTGCGCTTCGGCTAGCTTCGGAGAGTAGAGAAGAACAGACATATGTTTTCCGTCTTCTTCTCACTTTCTAGTAGAAAGTTTCTACCGAGCTGATAACGAAGGCAATGTTGATCGCTTGGCTTATTACATACGACAGCGTTAAATGTTTTTTCGATTCGTGAACTTTTTATTATGCATATATGTGTATATATATATATATTAGGGATGTGCCGGATAGTGAATTTTCCGGATAACCGGATACCGGATAATTCGACATTTATTGCTACCGGATAACCGGATATTATCCGGCAATTATGCGAAGAAACAGAAAAAGTGAATTTAACTGTGTTTTACAATAAAAAAAAATTATAATTAAAGTTATATGTACATTTTACTATTTCGCGCATAATTAACTATTTTATATCGATAATATTATATCATTTGAACATACATATTAATGTATATAGTGTCAATACTCAAATAATAAAAGTCTTTAATTAGATTGACCACACGTTTGATGAAATACCTTGATGATCTATATTTCAACAGATTTTATACGATTATATATGTTTTTATATGTTATTAATTTATTATTCATTATATTTGAAATTTAAATTTTGGATATAATCACCATCCAGACTGTGGAAAATGGCCGAATAGGCTAATAGCCGGAACTTTTTTACAATCCGGCCGGATAGTTAATCAATCCGGCTATCCGGCCGGATTGTAAAAAAGTAGCCGGATTGGCCGGATAGTTGCCGAATATCCGGCACATCCCTACTTTAATAATTACTTTATTAATTATTTACACAAATATGTGTTTGTGTAAGATTATATAAATATTACAATAATTTAAGAACAAAGAGTGAATGGACTTCCACACCACCCATGAGGTTCCACTAATGGTGCGTTAGACTTTTTTATTATGTGGATCTTCGCCTGGAGCCCTATTGTACCACATTTTATTCATGTCTTTTAGACATAATATTTTTTACATATCTACTTTATAGTGTCTTTTGCAGACATAATGTCTATTACAGACATGAAAATTTTTAGACGCGCGCTTTACAAATATGATGTCTTTTGCAGACATAATGTCTATTACAGACGTGATATTTTTACAAGAAAATAAATAAAGCAACTATTTTTATTATATTATATGAATAATAATTCCCATAAAATACAAGTCACTATCTTTTGAACATTATTATTGCATATCGTTGGATGTTGAGGGACCAGCAATATCACAAACATCTGCAGCATATAATGTAAGACTGCTTTTTTGTTTTTTAGGAGGAGTGTTATATAATTTGTCCGACGACATAAGAGATAAATGCTTTTCATCAATCTCCATGTTTAGAACAGTTTCTTTTCCTGTTTTCAATGCTGATTTCAAAACACAAATAGCATTTATAGAGGAAGACGAAAATTCATTTCGTTTTTTGTTTTTAAATCTGTTAAAACAGAAAACATTCTTTCTGGATCGGTATTCGAATTTGGGAGTGATCTAACAGCATTCAAAAGACGTTTGAGATTGGGATATTTATCAATATTAGTGGAATACTGACTTTGTAAAATTTGTTTCCACATATCATCAAAGTTTAATTTTAATAGCTTTTGCTTTTCTGTTATTGTAAAATCTAGATGTAAAGTAAGCCATTCTTTCTTCAAACCGTTTTCGTCAAAACCGCCAAGAGTTTCAGCGATAAAAGAAACATCATTGAATGATGTTTCTCTATCAATATCTAATAATGCTAGGTTATATTCGAAAACTTTTAATTTTGATAAAAATTTATCATTAATTGGTAATCTTTTATAAATTTCCTCGGCGGCAGTTACATAAAATTGCAAACAATTCTTTCGAACATTTGCAACTATATCTGCATGTCCTTCCTTCATTAATTCATCGAGGTATTCTTCACATTCAGATCCTAAAGAAACTTCTTCTAACAATTTTTGATTCTCCTTTTCATCAAATTTAATATTATTACATAAATTATTCAAATGTTCTGACTTTAAAAAGTGTTTACAAACTGTGGTTAAAAGTTCTACTGACTTTGGCTGCAATAAATGTATTCTAGTTTCCACAGCTTGGAAAAATGCATTAAATGAATTAAAAAATTTTAAAATACGCTGTAAAAATAAGAAATAGGCTTTTATATCTAGATCTTGCATCATAGATAATTTTCAATCCTATATTTCAAACCATTCAAAAATTATTTAAGTGGCCCGGAACTTTTGGTAGGCACTGTATATTAACTTTTTCATTCTATTTTTAATGTAAAATTGACGACTTTTTTGGTGAATTTTTAAAAAAAATTTTTACGCGCCTCAAAATTGTTGAAAAAATAGGTGGTTATTTGTAATTCTAGTTCCAACGATAACCGAATACTTATTCACTTTTCTGTTTCAAATTACTGAGTGTCCAGATTTTATGGGAACCGTAAGACAATGCGCGCTTGGACACGTTGCGCGAACATTTTTATTAATACTATAATTTTAATTATTTTTATTGACAAAAATTACTAATTATGGATAAAATATGTATTATTATATGTATAAAATTTAAAATAAATCGCCTGCATAGTTTCCAAAACGAAAAAAATTCATTAATATAGCGTTTTTTTAAGCCCTCAAAACAATAATCCCCCCCTGAATGGCTTTCAATTGGACACAGTAACTTCTGGTCACAATATAATTAGACACATTACATTTAGACACAGTTATTATTGGACAATTCGATAAATCTAAATGAAAAGAAGTTCACTTACAAGATCTTCGCAACTTTTTGATTATCAATATATTCGGTTTCATAGATAATAATGTGCCACAAATTATTATTGTATTCATGATGAAAAAATTCTTTCATTTGTTACGTCCGGCGGACTCCACGATTCTTTTCTTTCATCGTAAATAGAGATTAGCCGTATCTTAGGAGCGCATTACGCCTTGAAATAAACAAATGGAAACTGAAAGGCGAGATAAACTTTTCGGAAACAAAAATTGAGAGGATATATGATACAAACAGGAAACTAGAGCATATCTGATCTAAGAAATAAGCAAATTAATCAACCACTAAAAGGTTGGGTGACAAATTCTCTTACTAATCTAAATTATGGTTGACAGCTCTCGTAATAAACAATTTCGGTACCAAGAATCTAAATGAAAACCGAAACGGACATTAAAAATGATATCATATGTGCTCGCCGACAGATCTCCGTTACACGATATCTACCTAAGATAAAACTTAGGTAGATAATAAAAGGCATAACTCTCACTCAAATTGCAACAACTCTCCATTGGGCGAAAGCTAATTCTATAAACAAAAGCCTTCACCAATACCTAAGGTTCTAACACCTCCTATGCTAAAGGGCAACGCCTCCCAGCAACATCGGAGGGCGTGAATAAAAAATTCAATTCGCGAAAAATATTAACGAAACCAATGGAGAGGAGGAGCAAAGGGCTTAATATACTCCGAATCTTTCCTCGCGGCTCATTGATCATTCGGTATTTCTTCATTCAGTTTCAATTCAGTTTCAGTTCGCCTCAGTTCATTAGACAGTTCGGATCTTTACATTTACAGTTCCGTTTAATTACAGTATTACAGTTTCAGTTCATTAGTCAGTCAGTTAGTTCACACTTATTACAGTTATAATTACTTCGACTTCAATTCTTAAAATTTTATACAAACTCTAAGTGTTTCTAAACCGCGTTGTTTGGTGCAAAAATTTAGACACTTAGTGCAAATCTAGAAGATCTTGTGCCAAGCGACTGCAGCGACGATTGCGAACCCGCATTCCAATCACCCAAGTCGAATCGATTCATCGAAACTCCTCTCGCCCGTAGGAGCCTTCCATTATCTAATTTTTTTTGTTGTTACCAACGCACTCGATAAGTAGTAAGTGTTTTGAATGTTCTTAACTCTATTTCCTTTTTCTTTTACATTTGTACATTTGAAATAATTCTTGGATTATTAATTATAATAAATCAATTAATAACTTCAATCATTTACTTTCAATCTTAACTAACTTCCCTATTCGGGCTTCTCTTCTTTAGTTCTTTTAACCCCTTCTCTGAAATATTACCTTGGATCTCCTCTTTCTTTATATTACCTGTCATCAAGGGTCACCTGTATTTAACAGAGCGACTCGTGACATTCTTCCGTCGCCAAGGGTCACCTGTACTTTACAGCGCGACTCGCGGTTTCCTATCTATTGTTAAGGGTCACCTGTATTTTACAGAGCGACTCGCAACTTCCTACCTGTCACCAAGGGTCACCTGTATTTAACAGAGCGACTCGTGATATTCTTCCGTCGCCAAGGGTCACCTGTACTTTACAGCGCGACTCGCGGTTTCCTATCTATTGTTAAGGGTCACCTGTATTTTACAGAGCGACTCGCAACTTCCTACCTGTCATCAAGGGTCACCTGTATTTAACAGAGCGACTCGTGATATTCCTCCGTCGCCAAGGATCACCTGTACTTTACAGCGCGACTCGCGGTTTCCTATCTATTGTTAAGGGTCACTTGTATTTTACAGAGCGACTCGCAACTTCCTACCTGTCACCAAGGGTCACCTGCATTTAACAGAGCGACTCGTGATATTCTTCCGTCGCCAAGGGTCACCTGTACTTTACAGCGCGACTCGCGGTTTCCTATCTATTGTTAAGGGTCACCTGTATTTTACAGAGCGACTCGCAACTTCCTACCTGTCATCAAGGGTCACCTGTATTTAACAGAGCGACTCGTGATATTCTTCCGTCGCCAAGGGCCACCTGTACCTTACAGAGCGACTCGCGATTTCTTGTTTGTCACCAGGGATCACCTGCATTCAGCAGAGCGATACGTGATTTCATTTGTCACATTCAGCCAAACCTTTCCTTCTCTTATTTTTATTATTTTTAATATATATATATATATATATATATATATATATATATATATATCTTGTCACAAGGATAAATATATAAACTTTCTCTCCTTTCTTTCTGGATTTAAGAATTTTTATTAATCAAATAAGGAAAAAACTCCAAGAATTATTTCTCAAATTAAAGATTTTCTAGCGACTATATAGCTACATAGCTTCTACAATATATCATTATCCATCATTATTCTTTCCTTAGTGGAAAGACAAAAACGGTCATCGCGAGCTGCTATCAAGTGTTCGCGGAATCGTCGGAATAGGCGGTAACGGAAAGAATTGGCTCGGGCTCAAGCGCAACCTATTAATATTACTGTTAAGGACGTAGAAAAAACTAATATTAAAATAAAAATCACACACAATACACGCACACCAGACGGTCCTCCCCACGTACCAGAACCAACCCCTTCTCCCGAACCTGGCCCGTCAGGATCCCCAGCACCCTCAACTATCATCCTTAGTGATTCCCCCCTCTCGTCCCCTGTCCACCCCGAATCCTTCCATCCGGACGAATCCGGAAGCTCTTTTGAGCAACCACCCGATAGCGAAATTGAGGGCGGACCCCGAGAACAGGATTTTGCCGATATCTCCGATAACCAGAGCAATTCGGAGAGAGAACCCCGCGACTCCAGAGACGGACCATCTCACCCTGGAGAGGGGTCTAGAGCTTACGAGCAAGGGCTGACCGAGGAGCAATTTCGCCTTTGGGTCCTGGACCGATTTCCCCCCCTGACTCAACCGCTACCTGAAGGAGTATTCTGCATAGGGCCGGATCAGGTAGACAACGCGGAGTTACGAGAAGCGTTGGAGAGAGGCCTTCCAGACTCTATCATCCCGTGGTTCGTCCCAGGGCGATTATTCCCTGTCGCCGTTCCCATAGAAATCCTGAGAAGAAGATTTCCCCCTTCCACCGTCCATCTCGAAGAAATTCCCTAACTTCCCTTTATTCCGCCATAAATACAGATTATTATTACTATCAGAAAATTTTTGTACATCCGATCAGAGCTATAAGATTAATATTAGACTGTTCCCGCACCGCTCTGATTGATGACCCCCGTACTTATGTAACGCGACACACACATACACATATATATACATACATCTTAAGAAGAATAAGTTAGTATATAAAAATATATATATATATATATATATATATATATATATATATATATATATATGATTAACAATAAGAAATGATATGAGGTAAAGAAAGAAAAAGATTTATAATCTATTAAAATTAATTTTCCTTTCAAATTCAACATTTTCTTTTTATGAATAAATTAAAGTTTTAATATTTAACATCGTGAACGTTTCTTTTTAACCCGACCTCCTTCCTGTCGCACGAAATCGCACGAGGTCCCGTCCCGGGTAATAAGGATTCAGTTCCTTTAGCAGAAAAAGGACCGCCGAGCGAACGGCCCTTTTCGATAGAGTAAGAGCGACCCTTAAGGTCGTTGACCTATCTGGGGCCCTGGTCAGTTCACTCGACTCTAGGACACGCATCGTCTAGCGTGTGTCTAAGAGAAAACTAGGTTACGCCCTCCAGCTGACTCTCCTTTCATTCGAGTCTGGACGTAACACATTTTATCATATGAATAATTTTGGAAATAAAACGTTACCACCAAATTTTTATTTTTTGTTTATTTCTTAATCAATACTAATGTTATTTTTAATTTTGCTTCCAATTTCTGCTTTAAAATTTTTTGCAATTCTGGAAATACGAAAAGGCATATACTTTTGGAGCATGGTATCCACTGCTCATCTCTTTTTTGTTATAATTCTGTAACGTTCCGCTTTCGCGAGGCGGAGACAGGACAGCTCGGTCGGAATCCGGGGCTCGTGAAAGAGTAGCGAGACACGAACGCGAATATGTAGTTGTTAAAATATATTTTATTGTACTTTAAGTTGTAGATCGTACAGTGAGCATGTGAGTGTATCAGATGGGTGTGTGTGCGCGCGTGGATGTATAAAAGATATGTGTGTGAGCGCGTGAAGGTATCAAAAATATGTGCGAAAGCGCGTGAATGTATAAAAGATATGTGTGCGAGCGTGTGGTCGCATAAAAGTGTCGCTGTATACAGTGTGTGTGTATTTTGTGCGCGGACGGCGGTGCATGCAATGCAGCGCGGTCACTCGGAGTGCTTTCCGGTATCTCGAACGCGCGATCGATTATCTATAAGAAATCGCGCGGCGCGGAGTCGGCAGGAGCCGCTTGTTGTCGGGTCGTCGGCCGTGCGGGCGGTAATTTCGGTAGCGCCGGTAGGCGGTCCTTCGGCGCGTATGTGCGTGATATTGATTTCGCACGTCGATCGGTGTCGCGGTAGGGATGCGGGTCGTCCCTCGGCGCGGGACTTATCGCCCCGTAATAATGGCGAATCCGGTTCGCTTACGCTGGTCGTTTCTGTCGGTGTCTGCGGATAATTGCGTAGTATCGATTGTTTGGATCGCGGTGTTATTCGTGCGGAATCGGGAATGCAGCGGCTGACGAGGACACCCGTCCGTGGTGGAGAACTCCCCACCACGTGAGTAATGCCGGTGCACGCAGGCGGTCGGAAAATCGTGTGGTGCCGGGAACTCCCGGCAGGGTCGAGCACGCCCGATCCCGGTTGCCTCTAACTTGTGATTTTGCAAGGATTGTTCTTAGAGATGCCGCAAACTCTCGGCGGAGGCTGAGTACTCCCAACCCCGTCTTTCCTCTCTTAGGAGCGTTTGTAGGATCTTGGATATTTCCAGGCGTCTTACTGACGCTGGCGGCAGTGATGCAAACTCTGCGGTTTCTGCCCGCTACCAGCGCATGTGGAGGGGGTAGCGCATACAAGGAACCTGTCCTGTACGTGTGCACTCGGCGCTCGGGCAAAATCGGGTAGTAGAAGAGAACAGATATACAATGCGCTGTCTCTTTCTTTCTCGAGCGCGAGCTATAGCTATAGCTACGATATCGAGAATACACGTAGCGGCTTGCGTATTATACGCGTACTCGTCTATTCAATCCTCGTATAAAAATGTATAAAAATTACAAATAAAATAAATCTAACAATTATTTTTAATCTTATAATTATTTTACACATCAAAAATGTTAATTAAATAAAAAGAGCGTAAATGATAGGAATCCCACTCTTGGCCAACATGTACGTCTTTTCTTTACGAAATCAATTGTTATTAATTTAAAAAGATGATTTGATGTTAAAAAATTAAATAAAAAATTAAATTATATGTCACGTGTTCTAAATAATTTATTCTATTATTTATCTTTTTTATAAATAGTCAACGTACATGTTGTTGCTCAACGGAAACCGCGGGAAGGTGGTGGTCTTTTCCGTCAGGAGGAAATGTAAAAAACTATTTTTTTACATTTCCAAAGAATGCAGATAGAATATAGGATAGAAGAAAGGATAGACATAGAGTAAATATAAAAAAAAGAATAGATATAAAAGAATAGATACAAAAGAATAGATATAAAAAATATAGAGGAATATTAGAGGTCAAAAATGAAAAAAAGTATGCTTTATTTAATATAATATTGAAAATATCAAAATATTAAAAATATTTTCAACAATACAGCTAAATTAGTACAGCTGTGCATAGCTGTAATAATACCATTAATAACTGGCAACTAGAGTTATTAATTGAAATTAACAGAACAAATAAATAAACAAGTTTATATATATTATATATTACATAAATATAAATAATATAATAAAAACAACCACAAAATAGAATTTAATTTATATAACAAGACAATATAATATAAAGAATTCTGGATATGATAAAAATATATCTTTTAACATATTTTTTAGAATTCCGATTAATAATCAAAATATATTTAGATTTTTTGATTTTTTCAAGAGATGTTCTACATTTTAAACTGTAACTGTAAATATATATGTATAAATTTTTCTACATTTTGTTACTATACAGTAAAACATATTTTTAAATTAGCTTTATATTTTATTATTTTATTGCTTTATTATTTCTTCTTATTTTGATAAGGGAAATACCGCCGGATCTAATTTTACTTAATGAATTATTGACTTAGAGAAAAATTACTTGTTCCGATTTCATATAATGTCGCATACATAAAAATGTATATATACGGCTGAGTTTTTTAACCTGAAACTTTGAAATATCTCGAAAAATAAGCACTAAACGAAAAAAATGTTGATAATCAAAATTTAATCCTTCCGCGGGGGAAATACATTAGTGTTAAAATTCGTCCCCCACCCCCCATCTCCTGGGGGGAGGGGGGGCAACTTTGAAATCTTAAATGGGAACCCCTATTTTTTATTGCAGATTCGGATTCTATGGCTAAAAGGACGTAGGGTTTGTCTGAAACATTTTTTTCGATTCATGACAAATGGCGCTGTAATCAATGAAATTCAATTTTTTCGATTTCTCCTACTGATAACCTATGCATACGATTCTGCAATATGTTTGCAATAAACAATACCACGTTTTCATTATAAATAATCGAAATTAGTCTTAAAACGAACTTCTCATATTTTCAATATCTGACAAATTATTTGTCAAGAAACTACTTTTAGCGTAACCCAGGAACAACGACGTGGACGTAGCAGTTTTCTGTTCTCTTCGGGGCGCTTGATTAAGGTGAGTCCCCTCGCCTCTCACGTATCGGGGTGCTTCATTAACGTGAGTCCCCTCGCCTCATCATCTTTCAATAAAGTAAGTGCTCAAAATGATGGCCTTCGACTTCAATGCACTTATTAATCCGAAATTTAAATGACTGTACACAACTGAGAAGTGTGTCTGATTGAATTTCGGCACAAGCTTTACTGATTCGGTCTATCATATTTTCAGTGTTGTTGGTTCTTGTTTGTACACTTTGTCTTTGAGATAGCCCCACAAAAAGAAATCTGGCGAAGTAAGATCTGGTGATCTAGCAGGCCAATTCACCGGACCAGCTCTACCGATCCAGCGACCATTGAAATCACGATCAAGAACTTCCCGTGCAGCCACCGAATAGTGTGCCGGACAACCATCATGTTGAAACCACATGTTCTGTCGCACTTCTAAACTCAAGTCTTCAAGTAATATTAGCAGTTCATTTTCCAAAATGTCTTGGTACATTAAACCATTCAAGTTGCCTTCGATAATGTGGGGGCCGATCAGTTTGTTACCAATTATTCCACACCACACGTTGACAGTCCAAGGACGCTGATGTTCAACTTGGCGAAGCCAGTGCGGATTTTCAACACTCCAATAATGCATGTTGTGTCGATTAACTGTTCCGTGGTTTGTAAAAGACGACTCGTCGGAGAATAATACATAACGAAAAAAATTGGGGTTTTGTTGTATTTGTTCACGTATCCACTGACAAAAAGTTACCCGATTGTAGAAATCAACGCCATGAAGATCTTGGTGTAAAGAAACATGATACGGATGATATTTATTACGTTTTAAAATTTTCCAAATACTGCTCTGGGACAATCCGGAATCGCGAGATATCTCTCGTGTACTAACATGAGGATTATCAGCCACTGCAGCTAATACAGCAATTTCATTATTTTCTCCAGTGACTGTTGCTCGACGGGTTCTTTTACGCGGTTGAACACTTCCATCAGTAGTAAATTGTTTGATAGTACTGTAAAATGAAGTATGTGACCGAATCCTATCCGGAAAACGCTCAGCGTAAAGATTGACAGCATCAACAAGATTTCTTCCAGCTTCTCCATACACCAGAACCATTTCAATTTTCTCTTATACAGTTAAATACTCCATTCTGAAATACTATCAACAGTCTAACGGAAACAGGTTTTTTTGTTTTCAAAATAATCTTCGAGCTAAGTAAGATGAGTTGTTTCTTAAAGTAATTCTTTCTTACTTTTGTACTGTAGGAAAGAAAAGAGAGAGAAAACTAAACGATTCGTAAATATTCCCGAAATGTTTCGTTGACCTTGTCTAACCTGTAGAGTACGCCGGAGCTGAATAATAATTAGGATAGACTGGAGAAGCAAGATCGCTTGACAAATAATTTGTCAGTCATTGAAAATATGAGAAGTTCGTTTTAAGACTAATTTCGATTATTTACAATGAAAACGTGGTATTGTTTATTGCAAACATATTGCAGAATCGTATGCATAGGTTCTCAGTAGGAGAAATCGAAAAAATTGAATTTCATCGATTACAGCGCCATCTGTCATGAATCGAAAAAAATGTTTCAGACAAACCCTACGTCCTTTTAGCCATAGAATCCGAATCTGCAATAAAAAATAGGGGTTCCCATTTAAGATTTCAAAGTTGCCCCTCTCCCCCCAGGAGGTGGGGGACGAATTTTAATACTAATGTATTTCCCCCGCGGAAGGATTAAATTTTGATTATCAACATTTTTTTCGTTCAGTGCTTATTTTTCGAGATATTTCAAAGTTTCAGGTTAAAAAACTCAGCCTGTATATATACATATATATATATATATATATATATATATATATATATATATATATATATATATATATATATATATATATATATTCATAGTTTTGTAATATTTCATAGTTTTGTAATGTATATATATATATATATATATATATATATATATATATATATATATATACATTACAAAACTATGAAATATCGTTTAATATTAATAATTAAATTTGATGTGCACGTTTTCATATATCCAAAATTATTATTTATTTAATATTTTATGAGAAATCTTACTGCGCGCAACATTCCAAAAAGTTTATAAAAAAAGTAGTATTCAGCCGCTAATTCGTTTGCTTACCACTATGCGACGCGCTATGCGCCTATTTCGTATTTGAATAGTCATGAGAAGTATATAAAGCTTGCAAAAAGTAACTGACAGAAGATTAAAAATTTAATTATTTCTATCAGTTTAATTTCTGATACAATCCCAACATAGGGAATTCAGATATTGGACTAATTTTTTCTTAAAAATCGGGCAGGTAAATGTCCGAAAAAGTTAAAATTATCCGTTTACTTGACATAAGACAACGTCATCTATTCGGTGTAAGCAACAATTACCACACGAAAACAATAGAACTCCGCCATGCAGTAACTTAATGCCATTTATGAAAATCGGGCACGAACTTATGCAATCATCCAATATAATATCAATATAATATTCAGGCGATCTGTTCCAAAACTTGTCTAATCTATTTCGATATTAAATTTTATAAGTAAAGTGGAAAAAATTAGTAACATCTCTTTTATTAATAAACTTTGGAAATTTTTTGCAAAACTGCATTTGAAGGAAAATATAATCATGAACATGATGTTGCATAAGATTCTGATTTTATAAAATTCAATAATTTGGACAAAATGCATGTTTAATTAATTTTTTATAAAAAATGCATGAGGCAAGTTTTTGAACGGAACGCTTTTATTATAAGTATTCATAAAAGCTCACACTATATAAAAACGCTAAAAGTTGAACTGAAAAATATAGGTTTTGCTTTTTTTACAATGTTCTTTATATTAATAAAGATTCATTAACACTACTTTAATTGGCTTTATTGAAAACGTTGAAAAAAACGTTCAGTTTTTATTTAAAACACTGTTAAGGGTTGCAAATATAATTGAATTTAATTACAAATTAAAATGTAATTCTTAATTACATGAAATTAAATTAACAATTACATTTTTTAAATTTTTTAAATAATTTTCAACTCTGATTATAAGTGTAATAGTGGGAAAGAAACGTATTGATCTTTAAATGGTAGAACTATTAACACAGTATATACAGTAGCGCAACTCTCCCGATTTTGTGTTGGCCAAAACGGAGTGCGCATGCGCGAAATAAGTAAGTTGGCCAGTAACGCCATTTAAATTTCTCTCTCACTTACTCTTCTTTTTCTACTCTTTCGTTCTCTCTCACACTAATTAAATACCCAATTAAATGCCTACTACCTACCTTATTTGGCGGAATAGATGACATATGTTATTTATTGTACGATCGCGCAATTTATCTGAGTTTTTGATACAAAGCGATTACGAAACGGTTACAGATATTTAATATAATTATATTTGTAATTATAACTTTATATATATATATATATATATATATATATATATATATATGTCTTTATAATACATTTAACATTTTTTGAATAATATTTTATTTTCTTTTTTTTGCTCTCTCTATTATTTCATGTAATATATTTTGCATATAGCATAATTATTTATGTAATATATTGTATATTAACATAATCATATTTATTTTTTCATTATTTTATTTTTTTCCTTTTTCGAATATATTATTAACAATTTATCTGTATATATTTTTTATTAAAATACATTAGTTTGGATTATTATTTATTGCTACATATGTATCAATGAGTTAGAAAGAGAACGAAAAACGAGAGTGAGCGAGAGAAAAGTTCAGATGGCGTTACCGACCAACTTACTTATTTCGCGCATGCGCACTCCGTTTTGGCCAACACTAACATCAAAGGTGCCGACAGGGAGTTGCGCTACTGTATATACTGTGCTATTAATTTCCTATTTATGTCATCAATAGACCACATTTCAAGTAAATTATTTTTTTTTATATACTGTATGTCAAAGAAAGATAAATTACATGGCTTAGAGTAAAAATCATTTTGTAAACTGTAGCTATAACCTAAGAAAACTGCTGAATTTTCATGCAAAAAAAAATTTTTTATTTCAATTGTTTTATTTTTCAACTCTACGAATCGGTCAGCAATTCTATTAATATTTAAACAATATTCGGTAGTTTTAAGTTTTTTGTACTAAGGAGGATTATAAGTATTTATTAAAGGGCCATCAGAATGTTCCATTAACAATTCTGTAGACAGATTATTATCAGTATTCTTAGTAGGTCTTAAAATATTATTCTCTTCAACGATTCGACGAACAACTTGTTGCAAGGGTTGGGAAGGGTTTTACGAACCATTTTTTTTAGCTTTTGCATACAATTTTCAAATAGAAAAGCACTAAAATTATCTAGCGAACCAAATAATTTTACACAATCGCTTAAGTGCAAAAAACTATGTATATTATGTGAAATGAAATCTGGACCATAGATTTGAATAGAATTAGTAATAAAATGCTTCATGAGTTCGTGAGCGTAAGAAATAAAATGTTCATACTTTAAATAATAATTACTAATTAAGATAGTGCTCGCCAAGTTGAGTGTAATAAAATTATTGTAAACTTTAGGAGGCAGTACTTGCCTTAAGACTATTGGACCTGTATATAGTAAAAAAGGTCTAAATTCAGTTGCCTTATATCGCTTGCATTCTACTATAGATCGAGTTTTCCTTGAAAATTCACAAGGAATATATTTTCTTAGTTTAAAAAGCAAATCAGTAATATCATTAACATCCTTTGCACGTAATGTGTGAGGAGGTTTACCAAATATCCACCTTTAGTGTCTACTGCATAGCAATCTTTTAGTTCCGCCTAACAGAAGATTATGCATATAGTCCAAGGGCATATTATCAATAATATTAAAGCCTGGAATGTTAATGAAAAGAGTTTCACCAACGTGATGTTCTGGGTGAAATTTATTCCTAAAAGAATCATTTGTTCTTTTTATAAGATTTTCCGTTTTAACGAAACAAATAACATTGTTGATCATTTCACCTTCTTGATTGCACTTTGTGCAAGAAAAGTAGCCTGAATGACTTTTAAGTGATAGAACAAATGATTTTGCAGGTGTATCACAGATCAACATTTCAATTTTTGCATATAACAGTCTTGATTAATATGCCATTTGTTGTTAACTTTGCACATTCATTAACAAAATCAAGTAAAAAATCATTGGGACTCGGTTTTTTATTTTCATGATAGAGAGCTACTAAGAAAACTTTATTTTTAAGGGCTTCGATTGATTGGACGGAACACAAAATAGGCCAAAACGAACTTGCAGAACTTTTACTCAAAGGTAGCCCATCAATATTAACTGCAAGAAAAAACTTTGTGTTGGACGTTACATTTATATTAAGAGTAATGCATAAAGAATTTAATGTTTCAGCTATCCCAAAATAGTGAAATAAACCAGATCCCAATTTTTTACCATATGATTTGTTAGGCGTTTTTAAAAGAGTGCGAGGATCTGCTGGTAAATTGTTGGTGCAATAAGAAGGATCTTCGCGCAGAATAGTAAGCAGCTCTCTCAGTGCAGATAAACTAATGTTGTTTTCCATAGCCCATTTAGCAATTTTTAAAGATAACTGCTCACTATTTTCGACATGATCCAAACACAAACTTGTATCTCTAATTATGCTATTAGAACTATGGGTGGGTTGTTCGTTGAACGTCAAGTTATCAATGTCTAAATAACTCGAACCAATGTTCTCGGTATCGGAATTATAATCAACTTTATTATTTGAGTAGCTGTAACGATTGGTTTCATCAATTTTATTCTCAACCGTTAAATTTTGAATATGAAATTGATAAATATCGTTAATAATTGCTACAGATTGCTTTACTTTTTTTTAATATATCTGTAACGTTTTTCTCGGAAACTTTTTTTTTCGTTCATTTTCATTCGAAATATCGAACATATATACTAAAAAAATACTGTAAGCTTTTAATAACACCACAATTACTATAAATGATGGCTAATTCCCTGCACACCCGTTGAATACAAAACTTGTTATCCAAACTTAAAAAAAAACTATATTTTGCAGTTCAATGTCTCATATAAAAGATTTAATATGTATTAATTATTAAAAATTGAAAAAATAAGATTACATTAAAACAATTTTAGATATGTAATAACAATACATGTAATACTACTAAGTCGAGACTAGACTATCAGTCTGTTCAAAAGAGAATAAAATTTACACATACGTTCAATATAAGCACACTATTTTACCAGTACGAATGGCTACGTATCTTTGTCATGAGTGTTGGGTTGAATTTGGTTAGTCTTTTTCTGTGCATTAATGTATCGATCCTTACTTCTGACGAGCCAAGATTTTATGTGGTTTATTGTCTCGAGTTCAGTGGCGTTTTGAAATTTAGGGCTTTTACGAACATCTGAAAATCATGAAAAAATAAATAATGTATACTTTCATAAAATAAGAATTTTTAATTTATGGGAGTATTCACAATTTCTATCTAACTTATAATGTTTACCTAAAATAACAGCTGCAATGCTTAAATTTTTGAATGCTTTTTTCTTTTTCGCACCTTCCCAAGAGTATAGCATTCCGACTTCGTTTAGTAGTATTCTATACATTATTCTTTTAATCAACTCCTTTAAGTTGGATCCTCCGATACGACTCAGCTCTTCAGTCTAAAACAATGCTCGGGATTAGATGCCCTTTTCGGGCCGATATCTGAGGCGACACCTCCAATCCTCCCACTATCGTTCAAAGCTCGACGGCCGAGCCGCCGATCGCGCGTGTTAAGGCTCCCGCACAATCGAAAATATAAGGAACAGAGAACAGATATTAGAGATAAGGGCCGATATTCATAATCCGTTCTTATATGAAAATGTTATATGGTCATTTCATTGGCTGAATAGAATGAACGAACTATGAACTACTAACGGCCCTAATCGCTAATATCCGTTCCCTGTTCTTTATATTTTCGATTGTGTGGAGGCCCTAACGCTGTACCTCAGAAGTGTCCCTACATAAAAATATGCTGGGATATCTTCTGCCAAATCGTCTTAATAATATTATTAAAAATATATTATTATAACATATATAATATGTATATATAATAGATTACATAACAAGGTGTTTCAAAATGGGAGGTCAATTGCTCGGGAGGTGATCGGGAATCCAAAAACAAGAAAAAAGTTGGTATGAACATAGGTCCGGAAATGCGTTGATTTTAGGGTAACGCTATTTTTATGTTGAAATTTCAAATTGCTTTGTTTTAGAATTTTTTGTCAAAATTGAAAGAAGAGATGGTTTTTATAATTTATAAGTTTTATAACATAATTAAAGTCAAAACTTGTAAAAACCATCTCTTCTTTCAATTTTGACAAAAAGATTCTAAAGCAAAGCAATTTGAAATTTCAACATGAAAATGCCGTTATCCCAAAATCAATGCATTTCCTATGTTCATACCAACTTTTTTCTTGTTTTTAGGTCCCCCCCCCCCCCCGAGCGATTGACCTCCATTTTTTAAATACCCTGTATAATATACATATATTAATAATAGAACTTTTGATATTTGATTATTTAGAAAAATAAAAATTATCTATAGCAAAGAAAATTTTAATGATGATTTAATCTAATTCTGAGCACTGGTCTAAAATATAAAAAGTTTTTTAAATGAAGGCTATTATAGAGAGATCAACATTAAATTTTAGTACATATTTAGTCGTTATTATAAAAATTGAGGTAGAAAGTCTATTCATACCAATGCTACTTTATTATCCATTGATACGTTAATCCAATCTTCCACCTCAATTAACGATTCTTCGGTCATCGGAAAGAAATGTATGATTTTTAAAACTTCCGATCTATCATTATTTACGAGAGTTTCGGTGTTTACTTTCGTATTTCTAATGATAATGTTGATGCTATCCAACATATCATTAACTTTTAGATGTAGTAAGTTTATTTCCTTCAATACTTCCTCATGATATTCTGAAATTTAAGAATCAACAATAATATGCTAACATTTAACACAAATATATATGTAAATAGAAATATTCATAAAATGAAGTCTCATTATTCTGTACATAAAAGTATTACGGTAAGATTATCGAGAACTAAATATTTTACGAGATATTTTATTTTTTATATCAAAATATGTCAGATTAAAATATAAAATAACTCAAAAAGTACTTAATGAAAAAATACTTTATTATAGCGTTTTGGAAAACTCCCAACATAAGCTATAAGAAGATGCAATAAAAAATAGGGGATTCCATTTAAGAAATTAAAGGTGTCCTTGACTTGACCTTAACGATGCCATCCAAGGTCAAACCAATGACACCATCTTATGTTCCCCTCAAAACCATACAATTTTTGTTCAAAACGTTTTTCTGTAAAATGCTTAGTTTTTGAAAGAAAAGGGGTGTACGGGTGGTCTAGGACACCCTGTATATATATTTTTTTTATTTACTATTATTATTTTTTTTTATTTGTCAAAATTATAAAAGCAAAATATAAAAAGAAAAAGGAATATTTTGTGTTAGTATTATAATTGTAAAAAAAAGGATTATTATTATTATCATTATTATATAGGATATTCCTATATATTGTTGCGTCCGCGCGTCGACTTCGATAATACTCGAACACGCGCGACACAAACGGCACTCGCGTACCGCGATGTAAATGATTAACACTCTTTTAAAGGAACAAAAGGAACTTTAATAATAACACAGAACACACAATTGAACAAGGAACACAGAACGGGTAATAACGGTAATCGTATCTCAAATATGTCCGCCCGGAATGACATCCGTCGCGAGACTCAAGATGGCCGATCTCTCCCAAGATGTCCGCCGTTGTTTAACAACAACGCTTAGCAACGTTCTCCCGGATACAGCAGATTCATGAATAACGGCCTTAGACGACCCGCAGGGACGCAACACTACTCCCCTTCTTCAAAATTGTCGTCCCGACAATCAATGAGGGCTCTTCCAAATTAAATGGGTTGATTGTTGTCCTCTTCTTCCAAGGCGTTGACTCCAGGGTGCCTTAATGACTTCCTGCTCTACCCTGAGCTGCTGCTACAGGTTACCGAGCGCCATTATTTATCGGCCCCAATCACACACCCTCCAGGAATATACAGGATACTGTCATCGAACCCGTTTGACAAGAACATCCAACGTCGACTCCAGGGCACAAAAACGGTTTCCTGCTCTACCCTGAGCTGCTGCTGCAGGTTACCGAGCATCGTTAAAATCCAGAACCCAATCGACTTTGATACATCTTGAAACTACAGTAGCCGTCCCCCGTAGTTCGCCTTATTCTCGGAAATACTCAAAGCTGCTGCATCTCCGCATCTCAAAAGGGAGCGAATCTTCGGACAAGAGGGGGGTTAACATCCGTGGACCCACCGTCCTTCTAAGAGGACACCTCAAGTCCCTGTCTCGGCATTCGCCCTTCGTCCCACGGGAAAACCACGGTCAAAAACCGGGGAGAGACAGAGTCTTCAACGATGGTCTTTGAAGAACAAAATTTTGAAAGAAGTTTCCATAAACCATCTTCTTCAATCCCTTAAAAAAAAACAGAAAGAAAATTAACCAATAACAAGTAACATAAATCATAAATCAGGTTTCGGATGTGACTTAAATCCGCCTTTCATGATACGAAGCCAATCGATCTAAATGAACTATTTTATTTCTATGCCTAATAGACTTCCGGATACAATAAACAACATCATTAAGCTTCTTAACTATCTTATAAGGACCCTCCCAATTGCTCTGTAATTTGGGAGACCTACCAACAATCCTACGCGGATTAAACAACCAGACTTTCTGCCCACACTCAAAATGAATTTGACGAGCCTTACGATCATAGTAAGCTTTTGCTCTCGAAGACTTCAAACTTAAGCGTTGCCTAACCCTATCATGAATTCCATTCAATTTTTCTTTTAATTCCGTCACATAACTTTCCTCCGAAACATCCACTCCAACTACTGGAGGGCTACCACGAAGAAGATCTAAAGGTAGTTTCAAATCTCGACCAAAACATGATTCGGCTGGAGAAATCCCTGTAGTCTCGTGTCTAGCTGACCTATAAGCTAATAAACACATTCCTATCCAACGATCCCAATCTCGTTGATTTTCCGAAACAAACTTAGCCAAATAATTTATAATTGTTTGATGTTGACGTTCGACCAAACCATTGGACTGAGGATGAAATGGGGTTGTTCTGGTCTTTTTAATTCCCAACAAACTTGACAATTCATAGAAAACACGAGAATCAAAATTTCTTCCTTGATCGGTGTGTAATTCTGAAGGTACACCATATCTTGAAATTACTTGATTTACGAAGACTTCCGCAATAGTATTTGCCCTAAAATTCTTCAATGGAAAAGCTTCGACCCATTTGGTGAAACAATCAGAGACAACCAATAAGTATTTATTTCCTGTAGAAGATGTCGGAAATGGACCCAAAATATCCATTTGCACCCTCTCAAATGGAACTCCAGCGTTAAAAATTCGTAGTTCAGATTTTCCTTTATCAAAAGGACCCTTCTTAGCAACACAAACGTGACAAGACCTGCACCAATTTTCAACATCCTGCTTACAGGTGCCCCAATAAAATCGTTTCCGAATCCTTCCTAAGGTCTTGTTCACTCCAAAATGTCCACCGGAAGAAGAATCATGAGCTTCTTCCAAAATCTGTCGAATTCTCTTTCGAGGAACTACAATTTGAAGAACAGAAGTCTGCAAATTAGGTGATCCCCACTTCCTAAATAAAACACCATTTTTAAAAATGAGAGAATCCCACTGCGACCAATAAATTTTGGATACCGAACCTTCAGAAACAACTTCCTGCCAAGAAGGACGCTGATCCTTTTCTTTACCAAGTAAGATCTTCGCTATCGTCGGATCTTCTAACTGATCCTTTCTCCAATTCTCTAAATTATCCGACTCAAAGACAATTCTTCCAACAAATTCTTCCTTCTTCATATCAATTCTGTTGCAATAGCTGCAATTGATTTCTGCACAAGGGCGTCTTGATAATCCATCAGCGTTCCCATGAAGTTTCCCTTTCCGATGAAAAATCTCAAAATCATATTGCTGGATTCGCTCCAACCATCGTGCCATTTGACCTTCAAGATTCTTAAATGACATCAACCATCGTAAAGAAATGTGATCAGTTCTAATCACAAATTTACGTCCGTACAAATAGTGATGAAATGACTTTAACGAATCTATAATAGCAAGTAACTCCCGCCGAGTTACACAATAATTCCTTTCCGATTTACCTAAGACACGACTATAATAAGCAATAACTTTTTCTGAGCCGTCCTGAATTTGAGATAACACTGCACCAATACCATGGTTTGAGGCGTCAGTATCCAGAAGAAATTGACCTTCATTCCTGGGAAAAGATAGAATAGCAGAAGACATTAAACATTTCTTTAACCTCTGGAAAGCTGATTCGCATTGTTCCGACCACACAAACTTTGCTAAATTCTCGGTCAAAGAAAATAATGGCTTAGCTATTAAAGAAAATCCTTTCACAAATTGTCTATAATAAGAACAAAAACCCAAGAAACTACGCACCTGCTTCTTGGTCCGAGGCACCGGCCAATTCCTAACAGCAGAAATTTTGTCAGGATCCGTTGTAACTCCTCCCTCAGAAACAACATGACCGAGATATTTAATTTCCCTTTTGAAAAAAGAACACTTCCTCGGATTCAACTTCAAATTGCCAGAGCGTAATCGCAAGAAGACTTGCTTCAAATGATCCAACATCTCCTCGAAACTTTTACCGAAGATAATTACATCATCTAAATACACTAGACAAATCTTGGATAATTTTTTCAAAACCTTTTCCATCAATCGCTCGAAAGTGGCAGGAGCATTGCAGAGTCCAAATGGCATACATGTAAACTGCCACAAGCCATTTCCAATTGAAAATACCGTCTTTTCCTTATCTTCTGAACGAATCTTCACTTGCCGATATCCGCTCTTCAAATCTAACGAAGAAAACCAAGAATTTCCGGATAACTGGTCAAGTATATCATCAATCCGAGGCATTGGATAGGAATCTTTTTTCGTCACGGCGTTTAATTTTCTGTAATCAACACAAAATCTAATCGTCCCATCCTTTTTTTTTACCAAAACCGCAGAAGACGCTCATGGACTTTGCGATTCCTCAATTACAACTTGACGCTTCATATCCTCAATAATTGTATCGACCTCTTCCCGCATTTGCAACGGAATTCGTCGGGGAGCCTGCTTAATTGGATTAGAATTATTCACATTAATTTCATGCGCCACCCCATCACAATTTCCAGCTACTATTTCCTCCGAAAATATATCCTGAAAATCTATCAAAAATCGAGCAAAAATATCCTTCTGTTTACTTGAAAAATCTTGAGATTCCTTCTGAAAGAGTTCTTTCAAAAATGGTGGAACCTCATCTACACAATTTTCAATGCGTGAGCAAAAAAACTTTTCCTTTTCCCCCACATTAGAATCGCCAAAGATTGGCTAAAAAATATTTTCTAAATTAACAATGGACAGAAAATCATTCCCCAATAAACAATCCTCAGCTATATCAGCGACAAAAACCGGAAATTCTACAGAACATTTTCCCAAGCTAATTATCACGATCACCCTAAATTTTACGGGAACTTCTTCCCCTGTGGGATATTTCAAATGAAAAGAATTATCAAGAGAAATCCGCCGCCTAGGCATTCTAACAAAATTACTCCTGATAAGAGACACATCCGAACCCGTATCAATTTTAAAATTACATAACTGTTCATCGATAAATCCTTTAAAATTAAATAACTTCTTATTATTAGTGCCAGTATTATTACTAACATTTTTACAATTACAACAATAACTCTGTAATTCTATTGGGGCTTCACGTTCTCGCGTCGAACCTGCCCCAAACAGCTAGACAAAATTCAGTTTCCCCCTTTCTTTAAAAACGGACACTCCGCTCGAAAATGACCTCAGCCCCCACATTGCCAACATTCTTTCACAAACATTTTATTATTATTAGAGTTAGAACTCTTGTAAAAATTTTTATTTTGTTCCTGTTTCCACTCTTTTGCTTTATCGCCAGAATTTCCAAAATTCCTTTTACCGTCAAATTTGTTAAAATTGTTCTTATTCCCGAAATCAAAATTGTTGAACCTCCTTCCTTTAGCGAAATTATTTTTGTTGTTATTATTATTGCCAAAGTTGAAATTATTATTCCGTCTTTCAAAATTACTTTCCTGTATAACTTTCACCGCCATGGCTCTTTGTATGGCCATTTTCAAGGAAGTGATTCCTTCCAACTGCAGAGTCCTTCTCACAAATCCATTAGACAAAGCGGTAACAAATTGCGCGCAAGCAATTTTATCACGAACTTCGTGCGTACATTCGGGATACGCTAACTGCGAAAGCCGTTCAATATCAGAGCCCAAGGTAGCCTCATCTTCCCCCAACTTTTGTTTTCTGTTCGTAAATTGGGAATAATAAGACTGAGATAACAATCCTTCCCCAAAGCGCAACTCTAATTTAGACTTTAATTCTGCGTAATCGAGATTTTCAATATTAACGACACACTCCAATACCGCACGCGCCTTTCCTCTAAGACATGAAATGAGAGCGACGCTTTTCGCAGCGTCACTCCACCTATTTGCTCGCGCAATTAACTCAAACTGTGAGAAGAACTCTCTTAGCGGAACAGTCCCGTCAAAAATGTCCGGCTTCAATTTAAAGCCTAATTCTGTGTTAATATTAACTGAATCACGCGCGTCTCTTTCGAAATTAGGCGCAATATTAAGCAAAAAATTTCTGTTAATGGGGCGACTTAGCTGGTTGTTATTATCCAGCAGACGAATCCTCTGTTCCATTCCCCGTAACGCCTCGTCGCGTTGGCGCAGTTGTGCTTCAAATACAGCTCGCTGCTCATCGTGTTGGCGCAATTGCGTCTCAAAATCGGCTCGCTGCTGCAGCCGCTCCTCGCGTAGCTCACGAATCTCTCGCATCGCTGACTGAAGTGTAATCGCTTCCAATGATGGTCCCGATGTCGTAGCCGCCGTTGAAGTCAATCGACTCCTCTTTCTCGTCGAAACTCCTGCCGTCGGCGAATTTTCCTGTTCCATTTTTTATAAACGAAAAGAAACACACACAATTCTCCAGAAAATCGTCCACTCCGTCGGATCCCGGACGAGCCCCCAAAATGTTGCGTCCGCGCGTCGACTTCGATAATACTCGAACACGCGCGACACAAACGGCACTCGCGTACCGCGATGTAAATGATTAACACTCTTTTAAAGGAACAAAAGGAACTTTAATAATAACACAGAACACACAATTGAACAAGGAACACAGAACGGGTAATAACGGTAATCGTATCTCAAATATGTCCGCCCGGAATGACATCCGTCGCGAGACTCAAGATGGCCGATCTCTCCCAAGATGTCCGCCGTTGTTTAACAACAACGCATAGCAACGTTCTCCCGGATACAGCAGATTCATGAATAACCGCCTTAGACGACCCGCAGGGACGCAACAATATATATTGTGTAATTAATCTAATGTAAATCTTAAATTCTACGATTAGAAGCTTATTAAATAAAAAGTTTTCCTGTGTGATTTATACAGTGAGTTATACGTCCGTTGTGATGTTTTCAGTGAGTCGATCGTGGCCCAGTTGTATCAAAGAGTCTCTCAGGTTGTGGGCCCCCTCAGTATATTCATTGTATATCATTAATTATACCATGGCAGTTCTATCACCAAGAGGGTGTACTATTTGCATCCATCCTTCTTGGCGCTCTGTGAGGATCTTACATAATTGCCGTGTTTTTTCGGGCCATTCCCTAGCTTTTGTAATCGCTGGGCCCGTGTATGGCAAATCGCATCTGATGCTTTGCCACGGCAGGTCTCGGAATCGGTCTTCCAGAAAATAAACATGTCCCATAGGCCTCCAGATTACCATACCCCAATCTCTGAGAGAGATTTTGACCATATGTGTCACTGTATTAACTCTTATAATGACGCCTCGTTGCCAGATGGTTTTGATTTTGACAGCGCGAGGCTCATCTTCTTTCAAATCTTCAGGCCAACAATGAAGATATTGAGATCGTCGATTCATTCGGAAATTAAGCTCTTCGATAAGTTCCACCAGATCTCTTTCGCTGTTCTTCAGCTGGACCCAGAAAAGTGATGGAGATTCCGCGCGTGTTACCCGTATTTCCAACCGTCCGCGGGTTAAATCATGGGTGTTGATATTTTCAATTTCCATTTTCTAGAAATAGTTAAAACTGCTTGATTTAGTTTTTTTTTTAATTTAATGTACTTGTACTACAACTAGTCTTAATAGACTAACAAGCAGTTTGTCTCTATCTAACTAAATCTATTTTTAAAAGTGTAAGAAAGAAAGATTTATCATCCAATGACTATAAATCTTATGCCCTATTTAATTGTTCCTCAAGATTGCTAGTTAACTAGATCATGTGAGTTCCTTCGCTTGAGTCTTCTCAGCTGCATCCCGTGTTCCAAGAGTTGAGTGACTTCAGTATTAGTGTGGTTTCTTAGTCTGATTTCATGCTTTTGTGCAATGCGTTGGACTTCCTCCTTTACAGTTTTCAACCTAAGATCTCTATGTATATCTTTATTTCTGGCATACCAAGGGGCATTAATTATATCCCTTAGTATCTTGTTTTGCAATTTTTGAATTTTGTTAATATTTGTAGGTCTGGTACAACCCCAGAGTTGTATTCTATAGGTCCAAACTGGTTTCAGAACCTGCATGCCCCAAGGTAGCTTGGGGCACTCCTGCCTTTATTTGTTTTAGTTCCGAGTACTGCCCTTCTTGCCTAACCCAGAACATCTTATCTGAAATGTAGGATTCCAGCAAATCACAATGCTGCCTAGGCAAGTTGCTGCGCAACTTCTGAAGCAGTCCACGATGCCATACCTTATCGAACGCCTGTGCCACATCTAAAAATACAGAGGCACATATCTTTTTTTCCTCCAGAATTGTTTCTATTATATTTGTTAGTCGAAGAACTTGTTCTATAGTTGAGTGGTGCTCGCGAAAGCCAAATTGATGATCTGGTATTAGCTTTTTCTGTTCGATTATAGGTTGTTGATCTCTATGTATAGCTTCTCAAAGAGTTTGGATATGACTGGAAGTAATGAGATTGGTCTGTATGAACTTGCTTCACTCGGTGGCTTTCCCGCTTTTGGTATCATAATTACCTCAACTAGTTTCCATTGCTTTGGAACGTATTTTAGTCTAAAAGATGCATTTATCAGGTTTGTAATTTAACAATGCCCTTCCTCGGTAACATTTTTAGAATCTGTCCTGTTATTAAATCGAATCCCGGTGCTTTTTTTGGATTAATATTGCGTTTTATCTCGCTTTCCATTTCTTTAGGACTAACCAGATCTATTTTTCTCTCCTCGTTGTTACTTTCCATTTCTATGTCTATTTCCTCTTGCTGGGTATTAGGTTGGAATACATTTTCCAAATAATTAGCAAACGTATCTGCCTTTTGCTGGTCATTTTTTGCCCACGATCCGTCTCCTTTCCTTATAGGTAGACTTTGTGATGTAGGTCTTCTAAGATTTTTAGTAGCTCTCCATAGACAGTAGTCTGAGGAATTATCGGCTGTGAGATCCGTCAGATAGGATTCAATGGATTCACTCCTTATTCTTTGTATCTCTCTCTTGATTTTCTGTGTGATGTTGTTTAGTATATTTTTGTTTGCTGGTGTTCTGTTTTCCTGCCATATGCGTCGAGTACGTCTTTTTCTGCTATTAGCTTTCTAATTTCTTTTGGATAATTATTACCCTTTAGTGTTCTTTTGGTCTCAGGGGTATTAATCCATGCCGCTTGCTGAATATCGCATATCAATTTTTCGACTTCTTCCAAATGTTCCCTGGTTTTCAAGGGTACATTCAGCTTTATTCGCTCTTGGAGGGTGTTTTGGAAGCCCTGCCAATTTGTTAGCCTACTTGTCAGACTAGGTTTACTCTCTCTTAGAATTATACTATCACTTAAAGTAAGAGATATCGCAATGTGATCAGAGGATAGATCCGTTTCTTCCTCTACTTTAACGTAGTTTGTGGAAATCTTTCTGATTATGAAAAAATCAATTACATCAGGAATTTTCTTCGAATCAGATGGCCAATAGGTAGGACGTCCTGTTGAGAGTACTTCGCTGCCGTTTTCTGTAGTCGCTGCGTGTAACTGTTTGCCTTTGCTGGTGATTAGCCTTGACCCAATAGGTGTATTTGGCATTGAAATCTCCGCCCAGTATGAACTTTTCTCCTAAACTATGTAACATAGTTAAATATTCCGATTTATGTATACTGTGTCTTGGCGGGCAATATATTGCTGTTATCGTTACTTTGTATCTCTTTGTTTCGACTTTGATAGCTATTAACTGTATTTTATCTGTTTCAATTTTAACTTCTACATTGTGTAAGAGATTATTTTTAATTATTATTGCACTGCCTCCTCTTGCCGCATTTTGAGGGTGCGTAGCTAGATACACATTATATTCTTTAATTTTTAGATATGATTCCCTCGTGAAGTGTGTTTCCGAGATGAGACATACATCAACTTTGTTCAGATCAAGGAACATCTGTACTTCATTTCGATGTTGAAGTAGTCCATTGTCGTTCCAAGCGACAACTCGTATATTCTCTATCATTGTTATCTTTTGTTTCATTTAACTTTATTTGAGCCAGCACCTCCGTTGCCTTTCTTCCCTAGTTCTCTATCTAGTCTCTTATTTATTAGTTCTATACTTTTTAATAGCCGTTGCAATATTTGCTCTGTCTTATTACTTATTGTTGAATTTTGTCTGTCACTATTGCTTCCAATATTATTGTTTGCTATCTGTGCATAGGTGAGTTCTCTTTTGTCTTCCCTTGAAGTACTTATGACGTTTGTTTTTATTGTTCTTCTTTCTTCCTTTATTGGTTTCTTGCTTTGACTACTTCCTTTATTAGGTTTGCTTTTGGCATTTCTTATTTCTTGCAATCGCTTTGCGACTTTGCATCCTCTATAATTTGCAGGGTGCATCTCTTCACAGTTTGCGCATTTTGACTTAGTTTGTCTAATTTCGTGCACTGTGTTGTTTGATGCGCTCCTGCACATTTTACGCATCTTGCTTTTTTTTGCAGTACTTTTGTGTATGGCCGAAAGCTTGGCAATTTTTACATTGTGGTACTAACTTATTTTTCCTGAGTGCCTCAATTACGATTTTCATCCCAAGAATTTCATTTACTTCATAAATTTTCTTCATGTCTACTTCCCTATCGAAAGTGAGCATGAAGATAGGCAAGGGACGCTTGTCCTTTTTGCTTTCTATATTTGAAGCTTCAGCAATTTTAAATCCTTTTTGTTTAAGGTCATCCACTATGTGTGTTGGTTTACATGTAGGATATAATCCTTTTGCTACTACCTTAATAAGTCGCCATTCCTTATCCTCGAAGGAATACCATTCCATTCCTTTTGCATTCAGTATTTTCGTAACTTCTCTATATTCCTCTTCCTTCTCCACATTGATTTTTACTTCTTCACCAGATAACATCAAGGTTTTAAAGTTTATATTTTTCTCTTTTAAGAGATTCCATAGTGTCTCATAGTTTATAACACTCATCAAAACTATAGGTGGTGGTCTACCAGTTTCTTTTCTTTCCATTTGTGGTTCTAAAATGGTTGCATCTTGTGGGGAAGTTTCGGGAGAATTTTCTGCTTTCCTCTTCTTACTTTGTCTCTTTCTTGAGTAATTTGTAATTTCCCGTTCAAGTTGTTCTTCATCTGTACAGTACTCGACTGCACTGAAGTTTTGCTGGGTTTGTATATCAATGTTGTCCTTATTCTGGAGTTGGTCTAATTCAGCTCTTAGTAGTGCGACCTCTTTACTTAACTGATTCACAGTTTTTTATAGTTCATTTTTTTCAGTTAGCTCTTTCTGCCATTCCTTATAGTATCCGAATTTGTTTTCATTTTCCCTACGAGCGGTAGAGATTGATGCGCTCTTTTTTGTTAGGTCTTCACCAAGCAATAGTTGGCCCTCCCCAGAATCCATAGGGCCGACCTCCTTAGAGGATGGATTTTCCAGTTTTTTAGCTGGTCTGCCACCCGGGGTAATAAATCCTGAGTTTGTTTTGTCCATTGCTTGTTTTTATGTCTGTTGGTCCGCGGGAGATATTTTATTTCCCTCCTACCCTGCAGCCCCATATAGATGCCGGGCACTCCCCCATCCGCCACCCGGGGGACGCGCTCTCTAGCGGTTGACGTAGTTAAAAAAAAAATTTTTTTTAATATATTGATAGGCTCCAAGTATATAAAATAAACAAAAACGGGCGTATGGAGCAATTAACAATTTGTGTCATAATACCTCGCAAATTAAAATAGTATGATATACAGGGTGGTCCTCGTAACGGTCGCCACGATTTTTAAGGCACTTACAATAATCTGACATAAAAAAGTCATAAACAGAAATTTATCAGTTTCTAACCGGCAACAAATTGCAATAATAAAAATTGACCAAACATTTTTCTTTCCATAAAAAAGCAAGGTAACCTTCAATTTTTTAAATGGAACTGCCTACTTTTTATTGCACATTTTTGTAGCTTATCTCAAGAGCTTTTCAAAACACTATAATAAAGTATTTTTTCATTAAGTACTTTTTGAGTTATTTTATATTTTAATCTGACATATTTTGATATAAAAATTAAAATATCTCGTAAAATATTTAGTTTTCGATAATCTTACCGTAACACTTTTATGTACAGAATAATGAGACAAATCAATTAGTTTAAAAAAAACGAATAATGTGTGTGCGCGCGCGCGCGTGCTTCCTGTCCGTGCATGTACTGTGGTATATTTCAAACATTTTTTGTTAATAACTTTTTAATAAGCAACGAGCGGCGATTAAATTAGAAGATAAAGTTACTCAGAATTATGTCCTTGACAACATATGTCAAGGTCAAGGTCATTGGGGCTGGGTCCCCTATTCGCTATATTTACCGCTTTTTCGGTAATTGATAAAGAATCTGGTTCGTTTAATTCTGTAGGTGTAAATGGAAGAGTATCGTTATTATTATTTAATAAATCGCTTTCAGGTATTATTTCTTCGGTTTCTTCGGTATCGGAAAGATATAAATGGAAATCGTCATCTTTTTCTTCTTTTTCGCTATCGGATTTTTCTAGTAATTCGGCAATTACTGGTGCATCTTTAGGGTTATCTGGGTTTAAAAGTTTTTTGTTTTTTTATAATTTTACAATCTATTTCTCCGATATTTACAGGATTTCTTGATAATGCATCTGCGTTTACGTTTGTTTTTCCCGCTTTGTATACAACCTCATAAGCATATTCTGCTAATTTTAATCTCCAACGAAGTATTCGCATATTTGCGTCTTATGCGTTTTTAAACCACATCAAAGTTTTATGATCTGTAACTAAAGTGAAATATGGTGTATAAATATGGTCGATAATGTTTAACGCAATATACTGTTACGTCCTGGTGACTCCACGATTCCTTCCTTCCGCGAAGTTGCGGCAATGAAAATCGATCGGTGATAGAAATGAGTCGTTCGGTAAATAGAGCATCTTGCGTCACACATTCCTTAAACATTTAGTCTTTTGTCAATATCAATATCTACAAGTAACCGTGAGAAAGACGCGAGAGACCGGTGGCGAAACCGCGCCGGTCGCCTAAAAATAAATAAAAACCAGTAGATACCCTCGCGGTAGAATTCTCCAGCGGAATAAAAAGCTGATAAAATTCTCACGAAATATCTGATGAATACAACTAAATCAATAATGACGAAACTTCTGTGACGTCACATCGAGTAACGACAGAAAGTTGGACTTTGTCTAATCAGATCACGGGCGTAAAGGAAACCTAGAGCTCAAGGGATTCTGAACTGATCACCAATCGACGATCATCATGAGTGAAAATTTGAAAAGTAGGAGAAACACCCCGGCTAATGAGGACACTGGCACGATTTTTAATTCGTTAAAGTTTTGGAAGATTCCCCCTCTTAGAAATTAGAAAACATCCCGAAAAGAGAGATATAAAAATAGGACTCGAAGGGACATACGATCACTTACGTACTTGCTCTCCAGCTTCGACATAGTCTTATTAAGTGCCTTGGCACCGCGATACGCAAATCAGAGTTAATAGTGCTATACCAGTGTCCTCATTTAGCATCATCGTTGGTCAACCGCAACCAGAGCGACCCACAAGGCACGAAGCCAGTCTAACTATAAAACTTGCACCTTCCATCTTCGAAATAAGAAGTAAATCACATTCATCTATTTAATTTATACCATTAACCCTCGCAATAAATAAGCGCTACATTACACTCACTCTGGTTTCGTAGTGAAAACCAGATTCGGTACTACATATACCATAACATCCAGCCGAATAGCAATTCGCAGGAGTCGGAGGACTCGCCGTCCATTAAACTGCGAATTTTGCGACACGCATATAAAAAACCCACTACGCGTATCCACTGAACCTACTCTCCCTTCCTCGCCAAGATACTCCTCCCCCAGTTACTCCCCCATCTACTTCCCCGACTATATCACTCCTGCGACCGAACCTCCGCTTTCCCCACGTTCCTTCTCCTCACTATCCATCATCCTTTTGAACAATTCACCCCCATCTTCCTCGCAGTGTTCAGAAGCAGATTTCATAAAAGCTATAGAGGAGTTCTGCAATGAACTACCCGACTTAGAATCCGCTTCATCCTACCAAGATTAGAGTAACTGAAATATCTCCCTTCATTCTCCCCCTCCATGACTCCATATTTCCTTTTTCACTCACACACAGACACATCTTTGTTTTTTTATTTATTTAATTAAATCATGACATTGTATCACCCAGTCAGAATCTAAATTTAACAGTAAAATCATTCCATTGCATTTCTGACTGATGTCCTCCGTATTAATGTAACACCCGCGAACTAAAACACACACATACACATGTACACTCACCGAGAAATTATAATCAACAATATTTTATTTTAATTTTTTATATAATCATGTATATCCACCATTTACTTTAAAAATGAATAAATTTACATTTTGTTAATTTAAAATCAAAATAACTCTTTATTAAACCCCCCACTCATTCCTCCAGTCGAAAGATCGCACTTGGTCCCATCCCGCGTAAAAGAGATTAAATTCTCTTACCGAAAAGGGACCACCGAACGAACGTCTGAATAACCAGCGTAACAGCGACTCAGTCGTTTACCTGCTTTTCAGACCTGTCAGTTCGTTCGACCCGATTCCAAACGCTACGAGACGTTTAATTTCGGGAAAATTAGAGATAGTTGTTGCGCCCTTCCGTCGACTCATCCTTCCTCGAGTCAGGACGTAACAATACAATAGCCAGTGCTTCTTTTTCGTATGTATCGTATTTTAATTCATTATCTGTTAAGGTTAAGGTTCGTGAGGCGTATGCTATCGGTAAGTCTTTATTTATCTCTTCTTGTGATAATATTCCTCCAACGGCTATTCCAGATGCATCGGACGTTAAAATGAATGGTTTGGAAAAATCTGGGTATTGCAGTACTGGCTCTTCGCACAGTTTTTGTTTTAAAATTTCAAAAGATTCTTCCTGCACGGATGTCCACTCGAAGCGGGTGCCGTTCTTTAATAAATTTGTTAATGGTTTGGAGAATTTTGAAAAATTCGGTATAAAGCATCTATAATATCCTGCAAGTCCTAAAAATTGTTTAATGTTTTTAGATGTTTTAGGTCTTGGAAACCGTTGTACTGCTTCTAATTTTTTTGGATCTAGTTTTACTCCGTCGTTACTGATTACATGTCCCAGATAAGTTACTTCTGTTTTTAAAAATTCACATTTGTCTGGTTGTAGTTTTAAGTTAGCTTCTCGGAGACGTTCCATTAAAGCGTTGTATTTTCTTTCGTGTTTTTCTAACGAGATTGAGTAGATAACGATATCGTCCATATAAACAAATAATTCCTTGCCTTGTAACCCAGTGAACACTAAGTCCATTAGGCGTTGGAAAGTAGCCGGAACATTTTTTAGACCGAACGGCATTCGGTCAAATTCGTAATGTCCAAAAGAAGTAGTAAAAGTTGTTTTATGACCGTCTTCGCGATTCATTTTATTTGATGAAATCCAGATACTAAGTCGCATACCGAAAATTATCTAGCTCCTCCTAATTGATCTAATATATCGACGATATTCGGTAAAGGATATGCATCTCTGATGGTTTAATCGTTTAAAGCGCGGAAATCTAATACCATTCTCCATCGTTTGTTTCCTTTGGAATCTTCTTTCTTAGGTACGATCCATATGGGCATATTATATGGCGATTGTAAGTGTTTCACAATTCCTCCTTTTAACAGTTCTTCTACCTGCCTGTTTATTTCTTCTTTATGTATTTGTGGTAATCTATATTCTCGAGTTAATTGGTTGGTCATCTGTGGTAGATATTCGATGTTGTAATACGTGAGTTGCGGTTAATTTTTCTCCAGGAATATGAAATCGATCTTGACTGTCTGTTATTAATTTTGTAATGCCATTTCTTTCTGCTTCATTTAAATGTTCTAATCGTAATGATTTTATGATTTCATCGAGTCGATTATTCTTCTTTTCTTCAGAGATTATTAGACAATTATGCAAATTGCAATTTTCAACTTAGTTTCTTTTGTATTTTGTTTTGCGTTTTCGCAAAAATTTTTCCAAAATTTCTTGAGATTTATTCAACAAGAATGTAAGGATATTTGAAGACGGTTTATTTTTATTTTTAAAATTTCGTAGATTCGAATTTCTAATATTCAAATTATATTTTTGAGCCTCTTCAAGGAGGTCTTTTATTATAACATGAGAGGTTTTTAATTTGTCTTTTTCTTCTTTAAATAATCCAACCTTAGGAAATTTGATATCCAGGGAGGATAAAGGACTTCTCCCCTTTTTAGAATGAGATTGTGTCGGAATACGTAGTGAGGTTTGGTAATTTCCCTCCCCGCAATCAACGGAGCTAGGATTTTCTGTCGAGGTTTGGAAATTTCCCTCCGAAATCCTAGAATTATTTCCTTCTTGAGAGGTTTGGTAATTTCTCTCTTCGAGGTGTTGTGCCTCTAGCCGCTAAGGAAGAGGTTTTTAGGGATTTATACGCCCAAAGGATTAGGATCCACGCTCGAAATAAGACACTCCCGGATTATGTTAGGTATAAATTGATATATTTCACAGATTCTTGTACACTTTCACTTAGTCGCGATTATAATAGTCGGGCGCGATATGTACGATATATCGATACTGGTGATATGAGCGAGCGCGTAGCAAGTGATGTTAATGAGCTATATTACTGAACTAGCGTCGGTGCATCGCGCGCTCAATATATATTAATTAATTAGGTCGTTGATTAGGGAGGAGTGTGGTGTCCCTGACCGGAGCATGTCTCGTGCGCCGCTCGTCAGCTGTCTCGTCAGCTGCTTACTCAGCTTCCGAGAACTTGACCGTGACTTCCTTCTCTTTAGTCATGTATCTTACTTTTATTTTATTAATAATCTTTTATTCTTTCTTAATTACTTTTCCTTGGGCTCTTTCCCTGATTCTAATGCTTTGCTTTAATCAGCTCTTTCTCAATATTTTCTGTTCTACTTTACTTGTTTTATCTTTTAATATTAAGAAATCGGTCGAGTTACGACATCCCTCCCCCTTTGGAAAAAGAAAATTAACTATATGTGAATTTTCGTCTACATATTTTTCGCTATACACTTTTCGCATTTTACAATTATTTTTTATAGTTACTTTATTTTAATATAGCATCGCAGTGTTAGTTATCGCGGTGTCGGTTTCTATCTCAGCTGTTCTATTCGATCCGCTTGCGGTGCCGTAAATGTGATCTTGAATTATTTTCGGTTTGCACATCGGATTTATATTAGTTTCTGGTAGTTTTTTCTTTTCTGTCTTATATTTTTTCTTGGCGTATATAATTGCTATTGTAGTAATTATTATTATTATTATTATTCCTGTGCAACTTGAAGCTATGGGATATATAATGTGTTCGTTAGTAGGAAAATAATTGTTATTTAAGTCTTCGTTTGTTTCGTCAAGTTTTTCGCTTAGGTCCCTTAATTCTGTCGGGTTTCTAATGACTTTTCGTAATTTTATCGGTCTAATTTTGTCCAATATTTTTTCGTTTTGTTTGTCGTGTGTCATCGTAAGATTGTAGTCGGGTAGATTTGTCTGTACGATTGTTATTATCGCGGGCTTTTTTGTCCGTATTATGACGTCTTGTGTAGTTAATTTACATTTTTCTTTTAATGTGATTTGTCCGCTTCTTTTTATTTCTAGTTTTCGCGTTGCGTCGTTTACGCACGTTATTTCGATCGGTTGGTTTGCTCGTGTAGAGTATAACCATGAGTTCGCATTACTCAGCGCTATCCATATGGTAGTATTTGTGTGTATGTGTCGAATATTACAGTTGTTTGTTGTAACCGTAATTTCTCTTTTTAATTATTTAAATAATAATTATTTGTTCGGCGGGCGGTTCTCGGTGCCCACGGCACACCTTCGGCGCGTATCTCGAATATCGGTCTCGATATCCCGCGAAAGTCCGTATATCACAAAAAAAACCGAGTTGGGCGCCAGGTACGGCAGGCCGCACCATTCACGATAATAACAACGCTAAGAGACAATTGCGAGACCGATAATTAACGCGACGGCAAAATTCCGCGGCTACTCAATTTACCCAAAATGGTAGAGGGGGTGGTTCGGGGGGATACGGGAGAGCTCTGAGAATCGAGAACACGGGAGCGAAAATGAGCATTCGATAAGGTAACAATAAAGATAACAATAATATATTAAAAAGAAACAAGAGTATAGAGCAGTTCACATAAATAATAGCCTTTGATGACAGTGGTTATTTTACAGGCGAATTAGATATATTATTTCCGCGGAGATCGGCACGACCGTGCGCAACAGTATTAAATTACCGGGCGTCTTACGCGCTTTAACTTGACTTTTCGGCCGCGAGGATTTCCGCCGTGCGAGACTTAATTAGGCCGCGACAACTAAAGAAATCTCTCGAATGCGCCGGTAACTACTTTACGCACGCCCGTGAATCCGCTTCAATACAATATAAATTTCTCGGTGATACGACTCGAATCGGTCTTTTAACGCAGCTCGTAATGCTGGAATGTGCCTCAATAATAATAACGACGACCTTTGCTTGAAATACGCCACATATATTACTCGGATGACTCGCGAAAACTAACGACGGGGTCACAAACACCCGATAGATACTCTGCTCGATATCGGAGAATTACGCCTTCTCCTTACTCTAATTACGCATAACGTGTACAAGATAAATGCTAACAATACTCAAAAGGAATACGAGAACTATCGGTGACGACTGTGGTGTACGAGTCGTACGACGCAATACTTTGCGCGATCCGGAATATCGATCGCGTGAGCGTGAAAATCCCGATACGTTACAACATATAATAATTACAGACGCGAAACTAACATTAATGACCGTCGGCGGCGGCGAAATGAATGGAGAGAGCTTAATTTATATAATTCGGATGAGCGACGTGTGCCCGTCGGCCGTGCGACTTAATCTACTAAAAGATTCACCAAGTTAATTCACAAAAACGCGTGGCTCGACAACTATTAAGGGCGCGACTCATCCGAATTAATTACCTACAAATAAACGGCAACAAAATCGGGCTGGCGACACTCGTCCCACCGGCAGAAAGTTCTCGAATGTCCCTCTTGCTCGACAATTAGGATACGCTCGAAGAGGCCTGCGTCCTTCTCGCTATCTCGCCGAACAGTGCCGAGCGAGAGTCCTGTAGGAGACACGCCGGCGCGATAAATCGCTATCGCGCCACTTGTGGCGCTTTCGCATTACGCAGGGCCGTCCTGCGATCCTTGCGATCCTTGTGGTCGTCACGGCCGTATCGGTGGGCTCACCGCCCCGAAATTTCTAAATTCGATGGCTGCTTGACTGGCAGATGCGGAATTCCGGCAGCGTCCGATCGGCTCTCTTTCCTATCTTGTAGAATAGGTCCATGGTCGAGAGTCCTCTCGCCGCTCCGTCCTTGGAACTCCCTCGCTTCGCGCGGGTGGAGTGGCCGTCCCTTCGGCCGGGTCCTTCCGGCCCTTCGCCTCTGTTCCTGTCGTAATAATACAAAATTATCGGCAGCGATGTGTGTTAGCCACCAAGAATGTAGTTAATAAAAAAACTACGACCTGACGTCTCTCGCTCCTTGAAAGTCTCGGACTCCCGCCCTCGGCCGCTCCTCTTCCTTCTTCCTTCCTCTCTGCCGGATGGGATCCCGCCGCTCGACCTCGCGCCTCAACCATTTCGCGGGCTCATTTCGAGCTTACAGTTTCGATAAATATTACTACCAAAAGTCGGATCTCGTCGGTCCGACGATTGGGCCGCTCTCTCCCTAAATAGAGAGGACGCAGGCCCCCGAAAAACCGCCCCCGATCGGGTCATTCGACCCTTGTGACGGACGTCCCAAAAACGTCACGTCACAACTCCCCCTTCCCAGGAGAGGACCGAGGAGGTCTTGGCTGGCGACGAGCGTCGACAGCCACCAACTCCTTCCTAGTTATCAAGAGCTCTCTAAAGAAAAACAAGCCAATTTCCCGTCCAACCATTCACCGCCATGTTCACCGACCAAAGGTAGCTTAGACGACCAAAAGAAAAATGAACGCACGCACATCCCAGAAGAAACCTCGGTGAAGAGTGAGCGAGGGGGAAGGGAAAGGAATGGAGGGGTTCAAGACACAACACGATTTTCACTCCTCAATCCCTTATATTTTCCTCCCGCTCACATCGTCGAATGTCCGCAGGTGGAGGGATTAGAGTGGCTCGCGACAACTACTCGTGTCCGGCTCTTCCTAAGTGTCCCTTGTCGGGGCGGTAGGGGCCCAGGTTCAGCCACTCCGGGCCGCATTGGGGGCACGTGCGCATGGTGACCCCTCTGCGGCCGCATCCGTAACAATACATTAGGCCCCTAGGCTCCGGGCACTCCGTGTATTTGTGGCTGGATGACTGGCAGTTCCAGCAACGGTCTGCTTCTCTGGTACGCCTGCGTCGAGGTGATCGGCTGCTGGAGGCCTGTCTGGTCAGGGACCTCATGGGCCTTGTCCTCCGACGCGGCGATCTCTCCTCGGGCGGGGAGGGTGTCCGCGGGGAGGTCCCCACCGTTCGTGTGGCCGGCCGCACACACGCCGGCTGTGTCAACCTTGGGTCGCCCGGCCGTGCGGGTCCCAACCAGACCAGGGGGCCCCTGCCCCTTCCCCTGACCTCGGGCACCGCTGGTGATGTCGGCCCCCCGAGACGCGCCGTCCCGACAGCTCTGTCCTCGGGCCATCCCGTCTGGTTGCCGACGGTGCTCTGCGAGACGGGAGGTGTTTGGGTCTCCCCGTCCCGCCTCTCGACGTCGGCCCGCTGCAGCATTCGGCCGAGAAGGGAGCCAAGTAGCTCCGTTTGTGTCCCCTGGCCCCGGGTAGTCGGAAGCTCCACGACGCGCGCTCCACGTGTCCCCGCGCCTCCAGCAGATCCCCCAGCTCTGTCCAGAATCCCGGATTGTCGTGGCTGATCTGCTGGAACAGACCAGCGTACCGGGCCCTGAAATGTCGCCACTCCAGGTTGGACATCTCGAGTCTCGACAGCTATCTAGGAGGTAGAAGGTGATAGGATTTAAGATCTTTTACGTGCACTTTACCCACTATGTTTCCCTCTAAGTTCGCGAGCTCGTACACCACATTCGACAATATCTTATTAATTCTAAAGGGGCCGTGAAACTTCGGTACCAACTTGGCTGCAATATTATATGCCGCAGACGACAACACATGTTGCCGTTTCAATACCAGATCCCCAACCTTAAAGACAATATCGCGGCGTCTCAAATTATAATAAGTGGACTGCTTCTGATAGGCCCGCTCGAGATTTTCCTTCACCCAATCGTTCAAAGACTGAATTTTTCGCATCCTTTCGGACCATTCCGCCGGATCGCGTTGTTCGACCTCATTGACGTTCGCGCATCGCTCGCGTATCGAGTTTATCGGCGTTAGCTCCCGTCCGAGATTTAAAAGCGCCGGCGACGTGCCGATAGATGAATGGTGAGCGGTGTTATACGCGAATCGAAAATCTCGCAAATGCTCATCCCATTCCCTATGGTCTCTCTCTAGAAAGGCAACTATCATGGTCTTTAAAACCCGATTAACGCGTTCTACTGGATTAGCCTGCGGATGATATGGCGGGATCGTCGTGGGTTATCCCGTGTTCTTCCGAGAACGCTCGCAACGTCTGATTTGCGAATTCCGTGCCGTTATCCGTCATCAAAAATTTTGGCGTACCCCAGCGCGAAATGACTTCTCTCAAAGCCTCACAAATTTTCTTGCCATTAGCGGCCCTTAATGCAAAACATTTCATCCACTTTGTGAATAGATCTTGCACTACCAAAACGTACGCAAAACCAGCTTTGCTTTTCGGAAACGGACCCATTATATCGGCAGCCACCATGGTCCATGGGCCTTCCACGACGCGGTGACCCATGAGACCCGCCGGGTTGGCTTGCTCGACTTTAGTACGCTGACAGACGTCGCACTGCCTAACGTACCTCGCGATATCCCGAAACATATTCGGCCAGTAATACGCGACCGCCAGTCGGTGGAACATCTTCTCCACCCCTAAATGTCCCGCCTGCGGTGTGTCGTGTGCCTCTCTAAGCGCTGTCTCCCTCAATTCTTTTGGTACTACCAATTTCCATCGGTCTAAGTCCTCCACAATATCCGATACAATCGCTTTGGGCCTGCAATAATATAATTGATTATCTACTATTCGCCAATCGGTAAAGCGTCGAGGTCCATTAGCGACCTCTCCGCAACGTTTGCGATACCACGCGTCGGTCGTATTTGCGATAATATCCGCCTCTACGGCAACCATTATTTTTACCTCGGTGTCACTCTCATACATTCGCGATAAGGCATCCGATACGTGATGCAATGCACCTTTTCTATGAATTATTTCATAGTCGTACTCCAAGAGCTCTAGAGCCCATCTCGCGAGTCTGCCTGTTGGATTTTTGAGATTGTGTAGCCAGCGTAAGCTACTATGGTCGGTTATGACCGTAAATTTATACCCCTCTAAGTATGGTCTAAATTTTTTTATTGCCCATACTACCGCCAAACATTCTTGCTCGGTAACTGAGTACTTTTTCTCGGGATCTGCTAAAGCTCGACTCGCGAAAGCTACGACGTGTTCGGTTCCCTCTACCTTTTGGGTCAACACGGCTCCTATTCCTACCGAACTTGCGTCTGTCTGCAAAACAAACGGAATGTTAAAATCCGGACACGATAACGTAGGTGCGGTAACTAAGTGCGAACGAACTTGCTCAAAAGCGCGACACTGCGCATCCCCCCACTCCCAGCGCTGACCCTTTTTCAAAAGCCGGGTTATCGGTTCGCTAATTGTTGCAAACTGTGGTATAAACCGACGATACCAAGACGACATGCCCAAAAATCTACGTACTTGCTTGATATTGCGCGGAGCCGGATAGTCTAGTATTGGCTGAACTTTGTCCGTATCTACCGTAAGCCCGTCTCGTTGTACGATAAATCCAAGATATCGAACCTGTGAGCGACAAAACTCATATTTCTCCGGATTTAACGTGAGACCGGTAACAAAGATTTTCGTTAGTACGCGCTCTAGCCATTCTAAATGTTCTTCGAAAGTTGGCGTTACTATCACGATATCGTCGAGATACGCGAACGCGTGAGGCTCCATTTCCGGCCCGATTATTTTATCTAATAAGCGCTGGAAAGTCGCGGGCGCTCCCGTTAATCCGTATGGCATCCGCGTGAAGTGATACAAGCCTTTCCCCGGGACGCTAAAGGCAGTAATTTCCCGACTTCCTTTCGCCAGGGGTATTTGGAAGTACGCCTGGCTTAAGTCAATCGTGGAAATATACTGATCTTAGCTTGTCTAATATACCGTTCATATTTGGTAACGGATACGCGTCTTTCTTTGAAACGCTATTTACTTTTCGGAAGTCTAAACAAAATCTATATTTTCCGTTCGGCTTCTTCACCATCACGATCGGATTCGACCACTCACTATACGAAGGTTCTGTAATACCGGCACCTAACATCTTATCTACCTCATTACGAATCGCTTCCTGTACTTTAGGCGAAACTAAATAACACCTTTGTTTTATAGGGCGGTTCGAACCGACATCTATTTCATGCTCTGTTAGAGAAGTGACATCGGGGTTAATTACCGTTTCCGGTATTCTACCCTTCAAAAAATTTTCCAATCGTTCGGTCTGCGAGGGCGTTAAATCAGAGAGTCCACTGCACACTGTCGGTGTTTCGCTCCGTGATTCAAAATTATACCTCACCGCGGGCTCCTTCGCAAAGTACCATTCGGTCGTCGCGAAATCTAGTCCAATACCGAACGTGCACAAAAAATCTATCCCCACGATACACGAGACTGCTAAATCCGGCAACAAACAAGTCGAAATGAGGCGACTTTGACTTTCTAACGTAAACGGGACCTCCGCCTCCTCCCGTACCACCGCTAGTCCGTTGGCCGTGCGAATCCGCGTAACATAATTTTTACGCGTCGGCATCCCTAATTGCCGTATTATTCGTATGCCGTCGGCCCCAAGGATCGTTCGATTCGATCCTGAATCGACTAAAGCTCGTAACGGTTCTCCGTGTATAAAGATCTCGAAGTAACAAAGTGACGGCAACTCTAAAGATTTTACGGAATTAAGCGCAGTATACGAGAGACTGGAGGCTTCCCGGCCTTCGGGCGCAATGGGGCCCCCCTTAAGATTTCCGGAGTCGTTGGGGCCCGTTTTATCGACTCCCTTTCTCGTTTCCCGCACACGCTGGACACGTCCGTACGGTAACGCTTGGTTTTCCA
>JAXRKO010000407.1:0-47265 GCA_037039905.1 Formica aserva
AGTAGGCGATCCGGTACGCGTGAGTAAAGTCAAGACCATCTTTAAGAAAGGTTACACGCCAAATTGGTCGACCAAAGTGTTTAAGATCGTTAAAGTGCAGAAAACTAATCCCGTGACCTATGTACTCAAAGATTCGCGCGGAAATCCCATCGCCGGCGGATTTTACGAATACGAGTTACAACGCGTTGCTAATCCCGACGTACATCTCGTGGAAAAGGTGATACGCAAAAAGGGTGACAAGGTTTATGTGAAATGGCTGGGATTTGATGCGACACACAACTCTTGGATAGATAAAAATAATATATTATAAATATAAACAATATTGTACACTTTATAAAATATACATATAATTTACAATAAATATACATATAATTTTAATGTACAATAAATAAACATAATTTTTATTTACAATCAATATACATGCTTTTTATTTACAACGGTATTTTGTAATGTCCCCACGGTAGCGTGTCGGTGGTTTCGGGTACGATATACCGCTTATCATCGTACGGACTTAGAGCAATTTTTGTTTCGCGAATAGTGTATACTTCGTGTAATTTAGATCTTATACACGACTGCTGACGCGTCATTTCAATCTCTTCGTTCAAACACCGCGTGTAATCGTCGAATGTTATCGTTCTCGCGACAACGTTACTCTTGACGCCTTTTATTTTTTTCGTATCCTTTTTACCATCTATTCGTAACGCGTACATCTTCGCCCTAAGCCCGACGAATTCGGTCATGATGGCGTCATTATTTTCATCCTTCATTAATCCCGGTATCTTTTTATTCGCGAGCGGTATACCATACACATTATCCACCGCATAATCGCTGGTATCGAATCTGTCGACGTTGTGCTTTATATTCTCATATATATCTTCACACTCGATGTGATATATGAGACTGTCGGTGTCGGTGTACATGACTTTACATTTCTCTCGATACATAGGTACCATATAATCGTGGTGAAATTCATACAAACATGTCTTGGATATGTCGAGTATACACATACCCACGTAGATTGGTTTATTAAATTTAACTTCGAGATTGCGCAATTCAACAGCGATCAGATTCTCCGAAAACACGCTTCTGCTGTGAAAATTTGGTTTCGCGATCATCGCCTCTGCGCCATATCTTCCATCCCAATGTGTCACGAGCTTAATATTAACATGCTTGCGCACATTTTCCATCGTTTTGCCAAATACCGCATTATTCATTAATTTATATAAATTTTTTTCAAAATCATTTTTCGCGAGTGTTCGGAATTGTGTATTGAGTTCGATATAACTGCGAAGCCATGGAGATTGCGAAAACTGTAATATTCGATGTATTTTTGTAACGCGAAGTCCGTGTCGCGTGCATTGCTGCAGATTGCGATAGTGTATTACGTAACATTTTTTATCATATAAGGTTGCGAGCAGCTTATCCTGCCTCTTACCAGGTGGTTTGTCGCGTGTCGGACAAAACGGTAGGTCAGTGTGCGCATCGTAAACACGTTGCGGATATTCGAGATCGACTTCAAGGATGTAGCCTATAGGCGAATCAAGCGCGATCGATGATGTATCAAAATCGGATACGTCGTCGACCCATCGAAAATCTGCATAGGGCAAGGGTTGACACATTGTCCATCCATACAAATTATTTACATCAAAGTACGTGAGATACGTTGAAGGTTTCGATGGGTCGTACGACTGCATATACTTGTTATTAGCGTTTGCGTATCTGTTGGAACACTGACTCAAACCACCGCGTATTCCGCGTTCGATAAATAAAACCATGTCGATATCTGTAAGCAGTTCGAATGTAATATTCGTATGTTTCAACATGGCGTCCCATGTGTATCCGGGAAGAGTATAGTAATACGCGGGGTCGAGCCCATAACTTTTAACACAACTTTCGCGAAAACTTTCAAAAATATCTGCTAATAACAAGACATCAATTTTGAGATACAAGTCGCTATATTCGCCCAGCGTTCGAATGAAGAATCGCTTCCAGATGTTCTCGGCGTGCGCGTAATCGCTCTCGGATACTGTGTCGCCGGTCAAGGAACTGTAAAATGAGTCGCGCGGTGGTAAGCACGTATCTTGCAACCTGTCGACACAGTCAATATATTCGTACGGAAAGACGCCCTTCCGTGTTAATAAATTGAAATTGTCATTCGATAAATTTTGAAATTCAGATTTTAAAATTTTGAGCTTATCTTTACTCAAGAATGATGCTAATTTATCGAGACTGGCTGTAAGAAATTTATATGAATCGATAAAACGCAATTTAATATGATTTTTCGATTCCTCTTCGCCAAGTTTAACATTTTTCGTAAACGATATATATTTTTCTTTTGTTATCGGAAGTAAATCGATTCTCCCTTCGAACGCTGTAGCTATTTCCATGATAATGAAATGCGCGTCGTAACCGGATAAATTATGAAAAACTATTGGAATGCAAAAAGAATCTTTATAATTTAAATTGCAATTTGAATGCGCTGGACCTCTGTATCGCCCGGTCAGATGGCAATGATCGCGTACACCTGTGTCATCTTGGACGAATGGTTTTTCCCAAATATGGCATTGTGTCGCGCTATGAAATTTTTCCCATTCATCAGATGTTAAATTTACCATGGGGACATTAGCCGACAAAATAGTCTTTACACGTTGCGCTAAATTTTTAAGTTCTTCGACGAACCATAACATACAATCGATACCGCGACGAGAATGATACGCGGATAACGAATCGTCGTATGAGCAGTGTACATAATAAGCAATACTAAATACTTTATGATGTTGGTAATTTCTCTCTTCCTCCGTCTTTTCCAAAACGCACTCCAAGTCAGCGTACACGACGAAAGGAAGCCGCTCTTTCCGATTATAGTTGTTGAACGTGAGCCACTTGTCCTTATCGCTCGGTAATCGGATAGCGCACTCGTTCATCTCTCGACAGTCCACCATATGTGATTGCAATTTGTCGTCCGAGCCAAAGTAGTGCAAACATCTGTAAAAGAAATAATTTTTATTTTTGTTCAATTATTTGTACAATGTATTTTTATTAAATATATACGTACCGATCGCAGATATGTATTTGGCTTTTATGTTTACTCAATTGCGAGCTCACGAGGCGGGATAGATTCTTGATCCACGCAAAATGTCCAACGTTGTTGTCTTCCACGTACAGCAAGTTGACGTGTTTATCTTTCTTTACCTCGCTTAGACGTATCGGGACAATGTTCTTTTCCTCGATACTATACACATTGATTGAGATATCGTTGGCAAGTTCGAATTTTTTAATTTGGTTCACAGTCACTGGAAACTCAATGTCTTGGAGATTTAGCACTGTTGTATAATGCGGGTACGATGATTCCCGATAAACATGATCTTCAGCTGGATATAGAGCGGCGACCACAGACTACGCGAAACACGCATTGTCTTTAGATTGCACGTTAATCACCGCTCTCTTCATCATTATTTCTCGCGGTAATTTAATATGACACCCCGCGCGCATGGGATTATATTTATTTATATTTACAGTTAAATCGAGGATTCGCGACAACGCCCATCCGCTATCGCGTTCTTGAAATTCTTCGAGGGAGGCAAGGGTGGGCTCGACGACGCGCCGCTCGTACCATTCGCGTACAACGGTTGTGCGAAAGAGTTCATAGTTTCTGGTATTGATACTTTTATTTGCACGTTTGTCACCCGTCACGAATTCACCATTGAACACGGTATTAACTTTCACACTACAATGTTTTTTCAGCACGTTTCGCACGTGTTCGAGTACAATGTCTTTGGCATCCTCGAAAAATTGACGAGGCTCGATATGATTATGATTTATAACCGCACCAGTTAATATGCGGCTCTCGAACGCCGTATCGATCTCTCGCCAAATCAATCCATGTTGTCGCATGCTGCATCCTGCACCCGCGTGTACAAAACGCCTGCGTAACGAGTTCTTCAATCCCTCGAGTCGCGCGATTCGGGCAATTAGCGATTGTCGAATCCCGATCGATAATCGTGGACGTTTGATTCGACTTTGCTCTTCCAACGATTCTATATATTTGTCGCATCGTTGCTCCCACGCAATGTACTCCTCTATCGAATTTACTTGTGCAGATTGCTCGCGCAAATTTCGTTCGGCACTGTTTTCCGCCATATTTCCAAAAATTTTGCTAATAAGATGCGCTTATTAGTAGCTCTTGTCTCGGACCTCGTGGCAAAAATACTGGCAGAGCATGCCTTTTTACTTTAATTTTATATTCTATCTTGATGTCTCTTTCCATCATGTGTATCAATTAAATCTTTATTTCGCGGTTTGTCACGTACATTTTGGCTAATGTCGATTATTGCATTTTTGTCATCTAAAGATGATGTCAAATCCCAGGTGCGTCACGAAAGTTTCAAATTACATGCTGCTGTTTATATTACTTCGCATTTTTGTGCATTCGGCTAAACCTCACACCTGGTGATGATGTCATCTCAGCCCAGATGCATCGAAAAAGTTTCAAATTACTTGTATATCAATGCAATTTAACCTTGATAATTATTCTTATATTTCACGATTTTGTCATGTTTTAACACGCGCGTTTGAATTCTGATGTCATCGCGAAGCAGCCGTACATCGGCGCTTGAAAAATTGAAAGAATATCGAGAAAACTGTAGGTGCGTAAAGTAGATGAAGGGGCAAGAGTGGTATACGGGTCGTTTCTCCTTCTCCTAAATTTTCAATCTCCCACCACGCCATACTTTTGAAAAAAAGCGTCACATATACTCGGTTAATTTTTATACGATCAGTGTCGTGTCAACTGCTAGTACCAACGGTCCACTGCTCATAACCGAAAGACAAAATGTACTCTCCTGAAGAAAGTACCAGCAACAGTTGCAAAACGCATGAATTACTACGTTCCACGAGACGAAATTAAACCGTGCAAGAAACCACGAAATGAAATCAAATCGTACAAGAAACCGTGTAATTTGTAAGTATTACAAATGTTTTATATATATATTTTTTCATATGTTTTTTCCATGCTATTTCATATTTAATTGTATTTTTCAGATATGGTAAACCTCGTTGTATACCACGTATTTTGGTACGCAGATTTGCTTTGACGCGCACTGTTTATAAATACTTGGATATTGGAATCAGCGTTGGAGTAACATCTTACGTGGAATTACATCTCGGCGATAACCGAGGCAATCAAATCGCATTACCTATTGACACATGGGAATCGCTAATGCTGAAACGAGTGGATGTTGAACAGCTTGTACAAACGCCTAATCATGCACCCATATGGATTTACGATTTAACAATTGAGATTGTTAAAATACATGATGCGAGTATTGTGAAACTTACATTACGCGATTCTTGCTTGTACATGAAACCGTCAACTATATTTTTTTTATTTGAACTCGAACATTGCGTTAATCATGAATATTTGAAACTGTGTGAGAATATAAAAGCTGTAAATGAGAGTTTCGATCGACTTGTCGTTAATTTGCAAGGTAATATGTTTGGTGCCGAAAAAGATGATGCTATTAAAATCTTGCGCGACATCTATGATAAAACATCTGTCATAGATTGTGAACTATTAGCGTATGCTGTGGATGAACTTTTGTCTGAAACCTTGAGACGAGGTGATGTATTTTAATATAAATAAATGTGATAAAAAATGAAAAAATGATTATTTCTTTCGCTTCCCTTTCTTGCTTGCGCTATCCTTCTCCATACGTGCATGCCTCGCGTAAGCGTTCTTCGTAAAGTGATACATCCCCTACTCTAAAATGTTTAATCTAGACGATGTCTATCTCGTTGTATCCGCCACAAAGTATTTGACTATTCGTAAAGTAGAAGAAGGGAAGTGAAAAAGTACAAAATGGCTCAAGAGATGATTGATATGTCGCGGCAAGCATCCAATTTTTATCAAAAGATATTAGATGCTGCAAAAGTTGCATTTTTACCATGGGTACGTAGTTTTGCAATATACCTTTTTGTACAAATTATGTATTATAATTTTTACAATATATTTACAGTGCCTCATCGATGTCCGCATAGACGGATTTGTAAATATACGGCATCGACAGAGAGTGCGTATGTTGCGGCGGATTGCACGAAAAGATCTTGCAGAATTATGGGGTGACACCCGAGAGGCCCGCGAGTGGGCAGAAATATTTCCGCTTAACGATATCTTTTGTCTTCGACAGCTTTTTGAGCTCGAACCTTATGATGATTACAGCGATTATTTCGGTGATGAAGATTGGGAACTGGAAGAGCTAAAAGAACCTCCGAACAAGAAGCATAGAACTAACTGTAAATATCTTCTTTATTAATAAATTTATTATTTATTAAATTTATTACGTTCAAACTAGATTAATATACTAATAAGATTTCTTTCTGTTTCAGAAGGAGCCTACATATTATATTATTTTTATTATTATTTTATTATTATTTTGATTATTAGTTTATTCTTTTTTAACCACACACACACACGCACGCACGCACGCACGCACGCACGCACGCACGCACGCACGCACGCACGCACGCACGCACGCACGCACGCACGCACGCACGCACGCACGCACGCACGCACGCACGCACGCACGCACGCACGCACGCACGCACGCACGCACGCACGCACGCACGCACGCACGCACGCACGCACGCACGCACGCACGCACGCACGCACGCACGCACGCACGCACGCACGCACGCACGCACGCACGCACGCACGCACGCACGCACGCACGCACGCACGCACGCACGCACGCACGCACGCACGCACGCACGCACGCACGCACGCACGCACGCACGCACGCACGCACGCACGCACGCACGCACGCACGCACGCACGCACGCACGCACGCACGCACGCACGCACGCACGCACGCACGCACGCACGCACGCACGCACGCACGCACGCACGCACGCACGCACGCACGCACGCACGCACGCACGCACGCACGCACGCACGCACGCACGCACGCACGCACGCACGCACGCACGCACGCACGCACGCACGCACGCACGCACGCACGCACGCACGCACGCACGCACGCACGCACGCACGCACGCACGCACGCACGCACGCACGCACGCACGCACGCACGCACGCACGCACGCACGCACGCACGCACGCACGCACGCACGCACGCACGCACGCACGCACGCACGCACGCACGCACGCACGCACGCACGCACGCACGCACGCACGCACGCACGCACGCACGCACGCACGCACGCACGCACGCACGCACGCACGCACGCACGCACGCACGCACGCACGCACGCACGCACGCACGCACGCACGCACGCACGCACGCACGCACGCACGCACGCACGCACGCACGCACGCACGCACGCACGCACGCACGCACGCACGCACGCACGCACGCACGCACGCACGCACGCACGCACGCACGCACGCACGCACGCACGCACGCACGCACGCACGCACGCACGCACGCACGCACGCACGCACGCACGCACGCACGCACGCACGCACGCACGCACGCACGCACGCACGCACGCACGCACGCACGCACGCACGCACGCACGCACGCACGCACGCACGCACGCACGCACGCACGCACGCACGCACGCACGCACGCACGCACGCACGCACGCACGCACGCACGCACGCACGCACGCACGCACGCACGCACGCACGCACGCACGCACGCACGCACGCACGCACGCACGCACGCACGCACGCACGCACGCACGCACGCACGCACGCACGCACGCACGCACGCACGCACGCACGCACGCACGCACGCACGCACGCACGCACGCACGCACGCACGCACGCACGCACGCACGCACGCACGCACGCACACACACACACATTTTGTATTAAACACAATTTTGAATAAATATTATTATATTTAAAAAAATGTCGATTACTTCTGCGCCTTCTTCTTTCCTTTTCCAACGTACATGCCTCGCATTATCTCTCTCTCTCCCGCGAACGTAATCCTTTTCCCACGCCAATGCGGACTCTATCCTTCTCCTACACGCGTGCATGCCTCGCGCTATCCTTCTCGCACCGCCTTACGAACGTCGTATCATCCACATGCATGCTTCTCGCTATCTCTCTCTTTTACATGCATATTTAAATACTTTAAATAGTTGTCTGTGGAAACATGCTAACTTTTGTTTTCTTATCAAGAGCTGAAAGTAAGCGTTCTTCGTAAGTGTTACATCTCCTACTCTAAAATGTTTAATCGAGACAATGTCTGCCCTGTCGTGGTTGTCATAACGTTTCGAGCAGTGAGTGACGAAAAGTTTAAGTGAAATTTGAAAAATGCCGTCGTTGATTGAATTGGTGCTGCAAGGGGGTCGACCGAACGCGTCGTGGTGGGCGAAGGACCTGGCGATGGGGCTATTGCGGGTTTTGCTGAATCTGGTGTGTTTCCAAAGAGTAAGTGATATTTGTTTTATATTAATTATTTATAATATATTAATTATTTATAATAAATATTATAATTCGATTTAATTTAATTTATAGTATCAGTATACGAGCGAGATCCAGATCCATGGATTTGTCAATATTAAACGTCGGCAACTTGTACGAGCGCTGCGTCGGCACGAGCGCGAGTTCCTCGAGGACGTATGGGAGGATAATGGCCCGGACGGTCTTCATTTAGACCTAAGACGTCTCTTCGGGCTCGAACCATATGAGGAACCCTATGTGATGGAAGAATCGTGGGACGAGCCTCCGAGCAAGAGGTCAAAGAATTAATTGTAAGTATCTTCTTTTTAAAATTTATATTAGATTTATAAAAATTAAATTAATATACTAATAAGATTTCTTTCTGTTTCAGATGGAGCGCCGCATTATTATTATATATTATATATTATTATTTTTATTATTTTTTAAACACACACACACACACACACATTTTGTATTAAACACAATTTTGAATAAATATTATTATATTTAAAAAAATGTTGATTACTTCTGCGCCTCCTTCTCCCACGTCCATGCATGCCTCGCGCTGTCTCTCTCTCTCTCCCACATGCATGCGAACGTCATCCTTTTCCCACGCCAATGCGGACGCTATCCTTTTCCTTCACGCGTGCATGCCTCGCGCTATCTCTCTCACACCGCCTTGCGAACGCCGTATCATCCGCGTGCATGCTTCGCGCTATCTCTCTCTCTCCCAAGTGCATGCTTCGCGCTATCCCTCTCTTACACCTACTCGCGCGGGTCCCTCGCCTATCGGTTAGGACGCGGTCCTCCTCCCTCTCTCCGCGGACCCCTCGCCTACCGGTTAGGACGCGCGGACTTCTCGCTTATCGGTTAGGACGCAGTCCCTCTCCCCGCGGACCCCTCGCCCACCAGTTAGGACGCGCGGACTTCTCGCCTATCGGTTAGGACCCGCGGACTTCTCGCTTATCGGTTAGGACCCGCGGACCGCTCGCCTATCGGTTAGGACGCGATTCGCCCGCGTGACGTCATACCCCCCCCCCGCGTGACGTCATCCCTCGTGACGTCACCCCCCCCCGTGACGTCACCCCCTTGTCCTGATTTCCCCCCTCGCCCCTCACTTCCCTCAGAGCCCCTGGAGGAGCTCTGATGGCCTATGGCCTATGGCCGGTATTCATAGGCCGGCAGTCATAGTCAGTTCTTATATTTAAGACCGTCTTAAGCACAATCTTAAGATGTCCTAAACCAATCACAGAGCCGTATTAGCATTTTAAGACATTACTTAAGACGGTCTTGAAATAAGAACTGACTATGAATACCGGCCATAGTCGGTTCTTATTTCAAGACCGTCTTAAGTAATGTCTTAAGATGCTAATACGGCTCTGTGATTGATTTAGGACATCTTAAGATTGTGCTTAAGACGGTCTTAAATATAAGAACTGACTATGAATACCGGCCTATGAATACCGGCCATAGATCAGTGCATAATATATCTAGAGCGAGTGTTGAGGAGGGGGGCCAAGGTGCACGTAAAAAAGGACGTACTCTGTTCCGTGCCCCTTACATTCTAGCTGGCCACACACACTTTCCGTAAGACGTAACAGTAAGGTTTCGACCAATCGCGTTGGTCGATTCGGCCGTTCGTAACCGTAGCCGTAGCAATAGTAGTAGCGGTCGAAAATTTCAGCATGTTGGAATTCTACTGCTACCCCTACTGAAAAAAATCACGTCATGAAATCACATCACGAAATCACGTAACGAAATTAAGTAATTAATGATATAGCTAATCACGTAACGAAATGTTCCAAATCAGTATGTGATCTTTGAAAATCACATAATGTTTGAAAATTATGTGATTTTGAAAAATCATTTAACTTGGAAAATCACGCAATTTTGGGAAATTACATGATTTTTTTGGAATCATGATTTGATCTATAAAAAAAATGGTCGATTAATTCAATTGAATTTTTTAAAGGATTATATTATATTAAAATGTAAATATTCTTGATATTTTTATGACGTTCTTCAAAAAAGATATTAAGGTATAGAATTAATAGGATCTATTATTTTTATATTATTAATGTAAATTCTAAAACGTTTGCTTTAATTTATAATCTTTTTATTATTGTTGCATCTAAGTATAGTAATCAAATTTTAAAGAACTGAATGATAGAAATAGAAAAAAGAAAAAATATACAGTTTTGAGTTAGATGTTTATTAATCTCATATAATAAATATAGTAATGAAATTAATTTACATTATGTAAGTATAAAATTACCTAATGACTAATAGAGAACTTTAATTATATAAAAACAATTTTTTTTACAATAAAACATCCTGCATATAAGAAAACATTAAAAACATACAAAAAAATTCAGGCTTAAATTGTACGTAGAATAGCATAATTACTCACATGTTATTTTCGACCTTTTTAACCAGTTAAATCGCATAACGAAATCATGTAATTCAATTGCGAAAAGTTTAGAAACATTTTATTACGTAATAAAAAAGCTAAAAAATAACACTTAATCAATCACTTAATTCGCTATATAAATTACAGCCATTTGTTTATAACATTATAACTCTCATTTACAAGTAAAAAACGATTAATAAAAATACAAATTTGGTACTGCGCATATATACATCATGTTATCTATATTCATAAAAACGCAAACTTTTTCGATGCTGTTAGTGTTGTTACGTCCAGACTCGGGGAAGGATGAGTCGACGGAAGGGCGCAACAACTATCTTTAATTTTCCCGAAATTAAACGTCTCGTGGCGTTTGGAATCGGGTCGAACGAACCAACAGGTCTGAAAAGCAGGTAAACGACTGAGTCGCTGTTACGCTGATTATTCAGACGTTCGTTCGGTGGTCCCTTTTTGGTAAGAGAATTTAATCTCTTTTACGCGGGATGGGACCAAGTGCGATCTTTCGACTGGAGGAATGAGTGGGGGGTTTGATAAAGAGTTATTTTGATTTTTAAATTAACAAAATGTAAATTTATTCATTTTAAAGTAAATGGTGGATATACATGATTATATAAAAAATTAAAATAAAATATTGTTGATTATAATTTCTCGGTGAGTGTACATGTGTATGTGTGTTTTTTTTTATTCGCGGGTGTTACATCAATACGGAAGACATCAGTCAGAAATGCAGTGGAATGATTTTACTGTTAAATTCAGAATCTGACTGGGTGATACAATATAAAAATATATTTGATTAAAGGATAAAAACATAAAATCAAAATCAATATGTATGAGTAAATAAGTGTATATGTTAAGAACGGTCAGAAATATAAAATTGGTCGCTCGCATATGTGTTAGATTAAGATCAGGATTTAAAATTTTCTAAGACTTATTACCGAAACGGGTTGATGATTTAAAAGAATGAAACATTCTTCGGAAAGTTTTGATTTAAATAAGAAACAAGACAAAAAGAAGGAAAAGAAAAATTATTCAATTAAACTTACTTTTTTCAATAGTAATTCAGAGGTGGAGGGGTGGCGAATTTTTGTACGGTGTTTCGCTCTGTGTCTCATGTCGGCAACCCGATGTTCGATTCGTGGTTGCTCTGGAGATGATGCCAAGCGAGGACACTGGTGGCACAAGTGCCTAACTCGCGAATTACGGTGCAAAAGCACAGAGTAAGACTGCGTGAAGCTGAAGACTGGAGAATAAGATGCGTAAGTCCCCTCGAGTCCTCTTTTTATATCTCTCTTTTCGGGGTGTATTCTAATTTCTAAGAGTGGGAATCTTCCAAAACTTCGACGAATTGAATTTGCGCAGAAGTGGGAATTTTTCAATCTTAGCAAATTAAAAATGTGCCAGTGTCTTCGTGAGACGGGGTGTTTCTCCTACTTTTCACGTTTTACTCGTAGTGATCGTCCATTGGTGAGTTCGATATTCGTTCAAAGATTCCTTGCACGTGTTCAGATTAGAAAAAGATCCTATTCTTCTATAATAATTTTATTGTTATTGGTGCAGCTGTGTTTATTGAATATTCGTTGGAAAATTTTATTATTATAGATGCAGCTGTGTTTGTTGGGTATTTCGTTAGAAAAATTTATATTACCTTGAGGAGACCGGCATATTTTTATCATCGATCTTTTACGTTGGTCTGTTTACTGAGCGGTTCGTTTGTCTCACCAATCGACGATCGTTGCCGACACTTCGCGGAAGGAAGGAATCGTGGAATCGCCAGGACGTAACACCCCCGGCCTTAGACAAATGTTGGGGAAAAACCCAACATTTGCAGAAAAAAGGAAATGGATTCCTTCCTTTCGCGGATAACTAAAGTATTGTAAATTGCATGTAGTTTTGTGCATGCTAATTTGCTTATTAAGAAGGAGGAAAGAGAAGGCGATCACCAAAACCTCTTCCTTATTTCCTTCGTCCTTCTTTTACAAAAATATATATATATTTTTTTTTCTTATTCTTTTAAATTTTCTCGTAATAACAAGAACTTTTCTCACAATAACAATAATTCTTCTTGTATTAACAATAATTTTGTTGTAATAATGATATTTTTATTTAATACGTTTATTAAAGAGTCTTAATACAAAACTATCTTTTCTTATATGTGCCCATTTATAGCGTAAGAGAAAAAAGAAACTGTATATGTCATAATGTTTACCTGACCAACATCAGTAGTCTCAAATCTTCAGCTGGAAATTTTATTGCTCTGAGAGAAATAGGATATTTTTCTTTCTTCTTCCCATTTTTCTGGTTATCAATGTCCTCTGGACAACGCAGGTGCAGCTTGTCAGGAAGATTCTCGATACTTGGCTTGAATTCTCATTTACTATGAGTAATTAGCCATTGATTGGGATATCATGTTGAATCCCATAGTAAAATGTCCAGGCTTATTTGCCCGGATGCTGAATAGTTATAGGTGGATTCGCTGATGGATGTAGAGCGCCAAGATGACTTGTCAATTGACAAATGCTGGAATAGTTCTTCTTGTTCTTTTAATTAGCTGTTGGTTGAAATACCATGTTTGTCTGCAGAATAATAAGCTGGATAGTTTATCACTAAATGTAGCATAGTGATCGCCTATTGGTTGCTGGAGCCGATGATATAATTCCTCTGTGATATTTTTCTAGTTCATTGTTTCTCCCTTTTTTTTTCAGATGATCAGGTAATATTTCTTTATATATATAAAATTTTTTTTTTTTTTTTTTTTTTTTTTTTTCAGAAGAGATAGTTCTGTTTTTGTTATATATATGCATATTATATAATATTTGATCTATATATTATGCTAATAATTTTTTGTCCGCTAAATTAATGTTAAACGCAGTAACATTTATAATGTTTATATATGTCTAAGACTAAAAATATATATGTGTGTGGGTGTATATATGTATAATATATGTATATGTCTATATATATATATATATATGTATATATATACGTTTTTAGTATATTGATTAATCTAACAATTTTAGCATATTGATTAATCTAACAAATGATAGAGTATGGCATATTCGCTTATGCTCTCTTTTATTCCCGATGGGGAATATATTTACTGTGACTGCTAAGTTGAGTCTGTTCCTATTACTCTGTTTGATAAAATTTCAATTATTATTAATTTTTTTTTTTATCGTGATTTGTCTTCCAATTCTGAAGTCCATCTGAAAATTCTCATAATTGTTTATTACTAGGTTTAATATATGAAATTCGTAAGCGGTTCGGATGTACAATTCGGCTATTTTTCTTTATTCTAATTTTGACGTTATTTTTATTAAAAATTTCTAGAACTTCGTGAGGCCCAGTATATTGATCTCCGAATTTACCTGGTTTTGGACCTTTTAATAAAAATACTTGATCTCCTGGTTTAAAGGTTTGTGGGTTGATTTTTCTATCGTAATAATTTTTTGATCTAATTTTCGCCTGAATGACATTATCGCGTGCATTTCCCTGAATTGCGTGAAGTTGAGTTACAAGATTTATTAAATATTCATCATAATTTGCTAATTTATCTCCAGGAGGTAGAAGTTCGTTCGATGGAACGCGTGCTATCTTTCCAAAAACCAGCTCATATGGAGTATGCTTTGTTGCTTCATGTACGCTCGTATTATAATTAAACATGGCAAGGCTAATCCATCTATCCCATTGTTTTTGTTCATTCGCGTATTGTTTTAAATATTCGCCTAATGCGTGATGTGATCTTTCTAATGATCCGTTTGATTGAGGATGGAAGGCTGTTGTGCGAAATTTGCGAATTTTAAATAATTTTGCAATTTTCTTTATTAAATCGCTAAGGAAATTTCTGCCTTGATCTGTTAATATTGCTTTTGGTGCTCCAAGTACGCAAATAAATCGATCTACAAAAGCTTCTGCGATGGTTTCGGAAGTTTGATTCGGTAATGGTATTCCCATGCAAAATTTAGTTAGTTGATCTTGTAATGTTAGAATGTATTCGTTTCCCCTTTCAGTTTTAGGTAAAGGGCCTACAATATCCATGGCTACTTTATCAAAAGAAGATCCTGGTGTATCCGTGATTATCGTTGGTTGTTTCGTTTTTACTCGTACAAGTTTTTTCAATTGACATTGTAAACATTGCTGCATATACCGTTGAACATCTGCTTTCAAGTTTTCCCAGTAATAATTATGTTTTATTCTATTATAAGTTTTTGTGACTCCCCGGTGTCCTCCCGTTGGTAAGCAATGCATTTCACTGATTATAACGGAACGTAAATCTTTCGGTGGATATTTAATTAGTCCGTGACAAATAATAACTTTAGTAAGGGCGTCAGTGAATATTGATTGTATATGTGGTTTAACATCATTCCATGGGACATTATTAATAAACTCAGTTTTCGCAATACTAAATGTTTCTAATTTTAAATCTTCGGTTATTTTCCGTAAGTCTGTTAAGATTTTAACAATTTGTTTAAGAGTAGCCGTAGGGCCTTCTCGTTGTTCTTCGCTGACAGGTAAAGCCACATGATAATGGTTTTTATGTTTTATGGCCTTGGCCTTTCCTAGAACAAGAGATCCTAGGTTTGGAAGCTCTTTTCGTTCGAAAAGTTTTTGTGAGCCTGAATCTAAAGGTCTTCCCTGGGTGTCGACAAAATATACCATATTATCTTTTCGTAAAAATAATAATTCCCGAGAGTCTATAACGTTACCATGAGTTATTCTATTTTCAATAAATGCAGGTTTCGTTTTTCTTGATTTTAAATTTTTGTTAATAATATCTTGTTCGTTTTCCTCTTCGTCTTCCTTTTCACTGTCAGAATCTTTATCAGGCGGATCATTTCTTTCTTCGATTTCTTCGATCTCTCCCTCGTCACTATGCAATTCGTTGATTATTTTATTTTGCTCAATTTGTCTTGCAGTTCGGCTTCTTGTTTGAATTTTATTTTGTTTAGGAGGATCGTGTATTAAGGCCTTTTCGGTAATTGATAAATAATCTGGTTCGTTTAATTCTGTTTGTGTAAATGGAAGAGTATCGTTATTGTTATTTAATAATTTGCTTTCAGCTATTATTTCTTCGTTTTCTTCCATATCGGAAAGATACAAATTGAAATCGTCATCTCCTTCTTCTTCTTTTTCGCTATCGGATTTTTCTAATAGTTCGGCAATTAATCGTGCATCTTTAGGGTTATCTGGGTTTAAAAGTTTCTTGTTTTTTATAATTTTACAATCTATTTCTTCGATATTTACAGGATTTCTGGATAATGCGTCTGCGTTTACGTTTGTTTTTCCCGCTTTGTATACAACCTCATAATCATATTCTGCTAATTTTAATCTCCAACGAAGTATTCGCATATTTGCGTCTTGTGCGTTTTTAAACCACATCAAAGGTTTATGATCTGTAACTAAAGTGAATTTTCTTCCGTATAAGTATGGTCGAAAATGTTTAACGCAATATACAATAGCTAGTGCTTCTTTTTCGTATGTATTTTAATTCATTATCTGTTAAGGTTCGTGAGGCGTATGCTATCGGTAGGTCTTTATTTATCTCTCCTTGTGATAATATTCCTCCGACGGCTATTCCAGATGCATCGGTCGTTAAAATAAATGATTTGGAAAAATCTGGGTATTGCAGTACTGGCTCTTCGCACAGTTTTTGTTTTAAAATTTCAAAAGATTCTTCTTGCACAGATGTCCACTCGAAGCGGGTGTCGTTTTTTAATAAATTTGTTAATGGTTTGGCGAATTTTGAAAAATTCGGTATAAAGCGTCTGTAATATCCTGCAAGTCCTAAAAATTGTTTAATATTCTTAGGTGTTTTAGGTCTTGGAAATCGTTGTACCGCTTCTAATTTTTTCGGATCTGGTTTTACTCCGTCTTTACTGATTACGTGTCCCAGATAAGTGACTTCCGTTTTTAAAAATTCGCATTTGTCTGGCTGTAATTTTAAATTAGCTTCTCGAAGACGTTCCATTAAAGCGTTGTATTTTCTTTCGTGTTCTTCTAAAGACATTATAATGTTGCATAGATAACAATATCGTCCATATAAACGAATAATTCTTTGCCTTGTAACCCAGTTAATACTAAGTCCATTAGGCGCAGGAAAGTAGCCGGAGCATTTTTTAGACCGAACGGCATTCGGTCGAATTCGTAATGTCCAAAAGGAGTAGTGAAAGCTGTTTTATGACCATCTTCGTGGTTCATTTTTATTTGATGAAATCCAGATGCTAAATCGCATACTGAAAAATATCGAGCTCCTCCTAATTGGTCTAATATATCAACGATATTTGGTAAAGGATATGCATCTCCGATAGTTTTATCATTTAAAGCGCGAAAATCTAATACCATTCTCCATCGTTTATTTCCTTTGGAGTCTTCTTTCTTAGGTACAATCCATATAGGCGTGTTATATGGCGATTGTGAGTGTTTTACAATTCCTCCTTCTAACAGTTCTTCTACCTGCTTGTTTATTTCTTCTTTATGAATTTGCGGAAATCGATACTGACGAGTGTTTATTGGTTGGTCATCTGTAGTAGGTATTCGTTATTGTAAGACGTGAGTTGCGGTTAATTTTTCTCCAGGAATATGAAATCGATCTTGACTGTCCGTTATTAATTTTATAATGCTTTTTCTTTCTGTTTCATTTAAATGTTCTAATCGCAATGATTCTATGATTTCGGCGGGTCGATTCTTTCCTTTTTCTTCGGAGATTGTTAGACAATTATGCAAATTATAATTTTCAACTTCTTGTTTTCTTTTATATCTTGTTTTGCGTTTTCGCATAAATTTTTCTAAAATTTCTTGAGATTTATTCAACAAGGATATAAGAATTTTTGAAGACGGTTTATTTTTATTTTTAGTATTTCGTAGATTCGAATTTTTAATTTTTAAATTATATTCTTGAGCCTCTTCAAGGAGGTCTTTTATTGTAACATGAGAGGTTTTTAATTCATTATCATTTTCTTCTTTAAATAATCCAACCTTAGGAAATTTGATATCCAGGGAGGATAAAGGACTTCTCCCTTTTTTGGAATGAGATTTTGCCGAAATACATAGTGAGGTTTGACAATTTTCCTCCTCGCAATCGACGGAGCTAGGATTTTCTGACAAGGTTTGGAAATTTCCCTCCGAAATCCTAGAATTATTCCCTTCTTGAGAGGATTGGTAATTTCTCTCTTTGAGGGTTTTTAAATTAATTAAATTTTTAGGAGAGGTTTGGTAACTTCCCCCTCCAGGAATGGTTGGATTTATTAGATTTTCAGGAGAGATTTGGTAATTTCCCTCTCCAAAAATTTTTGAATCGTCTGATTTTTTATTTTTCCTCTCAGTTTTATTTTTTTTCTCGTCTTCATTTTTAATTTTATTCTTATTTTTATTTTCTTCTTTATTTGAAGTTTTTTCTTCGTCTTCATAATTAATTTCTTTGATAATAATATTTTCTTCATCCACATTTTCGCCTTCATTTTCAATATTCTTATTATTTTCATAATCGTCGAATTCGTAAGTAGTTTCTTCTTTCTTATTGATTGGTTCTTCTGGACTATTTAGAGCCTCAATTTTTGAATCATGGTCGTCTAATAGTTCGCTCAATGATTTTAGGCGCAAAGTCGGAACATGTACTTCCGCCTCTTCATCTAAAGTACTTATAACGTTTAAATATGCTTTTCCAGCAACGTTCTCCACGATGGTGTCTCCCAAATAAATTCCATGTTTTGCCACTTTTAGTCTCGGTATATATCCTACCTTTAGTTCTGGATTTTCTATTCTTACATAAAATAATGATTCGGATCGCGGAGCTACTATAATGGCTTCAGGTGATAAGAAAGGTATGTTGATTCCGGAGACATCCAAATGCCCTTGTGCATAATCTATTTTTGATGAAGTTTGTTTAAAGAAATCGTTTCCTAATATGCCGGATTGTGAAATTGGAAAATCGTTAGATACTATATGAAATATAACCGGTATTTCGAAAAGAATTAATGTAATTTCACCTAAGGTGTACACAGGATAATTATTTATGCCATTCAATTTGAGGATATTAGTGTAATTAATATTTATTTCTTCGGGAATTAGATTTTCTTTAATTATATTAGGTCCAGATCCCGTGTCTAGCATAAAAGTTATACGAGTAGCTAAGTTATCAATGTTAATTTGAACGGTAGGCACGCGACTATGTTTGTCGAGATTTACAGTCACGGGCCTTATGGTAGTCCTGTCCTTGTCTACTTGGCTACCTGAGTTTTGGACGGGTGCGGCTCTCGTTCGGACCCCTGTTGTGCACCCGACGTCGAGGGGCCGTTGTAGTTTCCCTGATTATTTTCTTTTTTTCGAAAATTATTGGCATGGCGTAATTGACAATTTTCGAGAAGATGACCTTGCTCCTTGCAATAGCGGCAGAATAAAGAATTCCTAGATCCCATTTGCTGGTTTAGTTTTGATCGACAATCCTTAGCAATGTGTCCGAAGTTGTTGCAAATTTGACAAGTTACGCGAGTTTTATTTCCCGCATAACGTTGTTCGTTCTGTTTCTTCCAGCAATTATTTGCAGAATGGCCGGATCTATCGCACCATTGGCAAATTACCGAGATTTTATTGTTATTAGTTGTATTATTCTGTCGGCAAGATTTTGCATCATGACCGGATTTTAAGCATAATTGACAAGTTATTACTTTCCCTTGAACTACGTTTACCGGTCGGCGTTGTTGTGGATCGCGAAAGCGGCATTTCTCTGCTCCATGCCCACGTTTTTTACAAATTTGACATACTAATATCGCGGTTCCTAAATCAATCTGGTTATTAATTTGTTGAGATGTTTGTAAATATTTCTTGCAGTTACTGCCTACGTGCCCTTCCTTATAACAGATTTGACAAATTTCTTTTAGATTGTTACTTTTCTGTCTACCTGAAATGCTATCTATTCCCTGTCGTAAATCTGTCATTGCTCGGAGCTCTCTCTCTATCCTTATAGCGTCGGCTGCAGTTTCTTGTACATTTAATAAATTTCTTGCAACTCTTTGCTCAATTTCTGGTTTTAGCCCTCTAATAAAACACTTGCACATGTCCTGTTCTAATGATGTTTTAATATTTTGGTCAGATGTCACGTTTCCCGAACTTCTATATGTTTCTAAAATTTGTTTTCCAAGGATTTTTACTCTATTTGCATAAGTAATTACATCTTCATCACCCTTTTGATATATACAACCCAATTCCCCTTGTAATTGATAAACGTTTTTTGCTGGTCCATAAATTTGTTTTAAATATTTAGTTAATTGAGAAACGCAATCAAAATCTTGACCTTGTATAGTTCGGCGAGCCTCCCCTATTATCCTAGTTCTTATTATTTTGGTAAACTGTGGTTCAGCCTCACTAGGCAACATAGATTTAGCTTCTTCACATCCTTGGATAAAATAATTTAACGGAATGTTCTGACCGTCAAAATAAGGGACGGCTTCGATCGCGTATTTCAAGGTAGCGAAAGGATTATTTTGAGTCATATTGCTGCCGGTACCGCTCGGGCCTTCCGTTTTTTCAGATTTATTAAATTCAGGTAAAATAGTCTTATCGCAGGAATCGGCGAAGTTAGTTTCGCTAAACTTTTTTTCGAAATCTTTTTCAATTACCGTTTCGTCTAATGAAAAATTAATGTTTTTAGCGGTTTTATTAGGAGTGGAAGTGTGATGTGTTTCTGATTGGTTAGATTTTGTTCGATTGTATGTTTCCTGAGCAAGCTGAAAATTTCGTTCTACTTCGTCTTTATCAGCTGTACCTCTTGTCCCTTTACTCATTCCAGTTTAAAAGATCGCACATTACAATCCCGGACGAGCCTCCAAAATTTAAAGAGCAGTATGTTACGTCCAGACTCGGGGAAGGATGAGTCGACGGAAGGGCGCAACAACTATCTTTAATTTTCCCGAAATTAAACGTCTCGTGGCGTTTGGAATCGGGTCAAACGAACCAACAGGTCTGAAAAGCAGGTAAACGACTGAGTCGCTGTTACGCTGATTATTCAGACGTTCGTTCGGTGGTCCCTTTTTGGTAAGAGAATTTAATCTCTTTTACGCGGGATGGGACCAAGTGCGATCTTTCGACTGGAGGAATGAGTGGGGGGTTTGATAAAGAGTTATTTTGATTTTTAAATTAACAAAATGTAAATTTATTCATTTTAAAGTAAATGGTGGATATACATGATTATATAAAAAATTAAAATAAAATATTGTTGATTATAATTTCTCGGTGAGTGTACATGTGTATGTGTGTTTTTTTTTATTCGCGGGTGTTACATCAATACGGAAGACATCAGTCAGAAATGCAGTGGAATGATTTTACTGTTAAATTCAGAATCTGACTGGGTGATACAATATAAAAATATATTTGATTAAAGGATAAAAACATAAAATCAAAATCAATATGTATGAGTAAATAAGTGTATATGTTAAGAACGGTCAGAAATATAAAATTGGTCGCTCGCATATGTGTTAGATTAAGATCAGGATTTAAAATTTTCTAAGACTTATTACCGAAACGGGTTGATGATTTAAAAGAATGAAACATTCTTCGGAAAGTTTTGATTTAAATAAGAAACAAGACAAAAAGAAGGAAAAGAAAAATTATTCAATTAAACTTACTTTTTTCAATAGTAATTCAGAGGTGGAGGGGTGGCGAATTTTTGTACGGTGTTTCGCTCTGTGTCTCATGTCGGCAACCCGATGTTCGATTCGTGGTTGCTCTGGAGATGATGCCAAGCGAGGACACTGGTGGCACAAGTGCCTAACTCGCGAATTACGGTGCAAAAGCACAGAGTAAGACTGCGTGAAGCTGAAGACTGGAGAATAAGATGCGTAAGTCCCCTCGAGTCCTCTTTTTATATCTCTCTTTTCGGGGTGTATTCTAATTTCTAAGAGTGGGAATCTTCCAAAACTTCGACGAATTGAATTTGCGCAGAAGTGGGAATTTTTCAATCTTAGCAAATTAAAAATGTGCCAGTGTCTTCGTGAGACGGGGTGTTTCTCCTACTTTTCACGTTTTACTCGTAGTGATCGTCCATTGGTGAGTTCGATATTCGTTCAAAGATTCCTTGCACGTGTTCAGATTAGAAAAAGATCCTATTCTTCTATAATAATTTTATTGTTATTGGTGCAGCTGTGTTTATTGAATATTCGTTGGAAAATTTTATTATTATAGATGCAGCTGTGTTTGTTGGGTATTTCGTTAGAAAAATTTATATTACCTTGAGGAGACCGGCATATTTTTATCATCGATCTTTTACGTTGGTCTGTTTACTGAGCGGTTCGTTTGTCTCACCAATCGACGATCGTTGCCGACACTTCGCGGAAGGAAGGAATCGTGGAATCGCCAGGACGTAACAGTGTCTTTTGCTACTAAATTATCAGAAATATTTCCAACTTTTTTCCTGTGAAGCGAGGGGGGCATTTAAGGCTGGAGGAGGCACGAACCAAGCATCCATCTCTTCCGTGGCAGCGGCACTGTCGTGTAGGGCGTTTACACACTTCCTCAGCCCGACAAATAATTGTTAGAAAACAACATTTGCGGGTCTGAAAAAATATGCGAGGTACAAGTGGCTGAATCGGGAATCGAAACCGAGTCTTTCGCTTTCCGGGCAACTGCTCTTACCACTGAGCTATTCAGACCTCGCACCTTACGCCACTCTAACACAGTACATACGACTCCAGAGCGATGTTGGAATCTCGCTCAATGGATGCAGTGCCGATTGCCACGGAGAGACGACATCCCCAGCACGTCTCCAGAGCGGTCCAATCATATTAAACGATTGAAAATTGGCCCCCGTAGCCGCTCAGCGATGAGTCTTGACTCATCACCAGTATGAATGGAAGCCTCCTCGAGTAGTCCATCCTAAACCACTACGCCTAAGCAGCCCCCTCTTCTGCCCCTCTTCTGCTCCTCTTCTGCTTTTCACTGGTAAAAAATTGTTATTAAAAACATCTTCCGTATTTATTAAATAACAGATAGTGTATTCTTTCCTTGTTGGTCCATCGATAATAAAGTCTACAATGCGAATAAAAGTCCCTTCTGTTGTTAAAGCATACGAATTGTCTGATCGAATCATATTTCTTTTTGATGATGTGTACAAACCGTTCTTTTACAATTTTCCGATATGTTTGACTTTCATCAGATAATTCAAGTTCTTCTATCCACATTAAGCTAGTTTTATAATGTGGTCCGAAGTATCTTGCATACGAAAATTTACATCTTTGTTTTGCGGTTTTTTTGTCCAGATAAGAAATGAAACTACTTACATTTGAAAATGCTTTCAAAACAACATGTTTCTTTAAAATTAATTCGCTTTGACTCATTGCTATCGATCTGCAAATTTGATATACAACGCCCTTAGCACCGTGGACTTTTCGAACTATTTGACCATTCCCGTTCTCAAAACAATAACCAGAATGAGCCCAAAGTGGGCCCCAATCTGCTACACTTTGTGCCAAATGCAGTAGTTGATGGACGTTATATGTCATAGCAGCTTTGAAATAATAGCGTTCGGTGTAATGAACAAATTTTGTCAATAAGGTATGAGCATGATTGACTTCGTCACGTGTAATGCAATTCTTTAGTAAAATATGGAATGCTTCTACTAGAAGTGACCAATGCTTTACCCATATTTCTAAATGTGGAAAACATAGTAATATCGGTAAACTGTAGTACAGAATCCAATTCTCCCACTCTCTTGCCTTCCAATATTTTCTATCTCGTATGGAGCAAGATAAACGAGCAACTTGATTGGGAGCTTTTATTATTAATAACAAGTTGTCAATTTTATTAATATCATTATTGGATAAAGAATATGGCAAATTGTTCGATTTGATCCAATACCCTGAAAATTGTTCCGCTATTCCTAAACAAAGACAGTGCATACTATCTGGTACGAAACCGGATATAATGTTAAAACCTTGCAAATTAATTAAACATGAAGGTCTTTTTACACCATAAACGGGATTTCGAGATGTAAGACTCTGTCGCATGTGCTCGATTGTTTCAATTTCAGTTCTTTTAGGCGGTATTTCATTTAATAAAATATATTTTACACTTCCACCTCTCTTGTAGACAACATAATATCCTGGGTGTAAACACTAATTGCACCCGAAATAGCCATTACTGAACCATACCCTGCATCGATGCAGGGCAACAGAGTCTACGCAGCAATATATGGTGAATACTTTAATAGTGCGTACTTCATTTGCAATAGTACATCGTACACCAACATTTGACAATTTGTTCATGTGAACAATGTACGGTTTTAGAAAAAATATTCATATTTGGTTTATCTTTACCGAACCATATGCCGCACACTATAGGTCTAGAAGTTCTTATATCCAAGGGTAATTCATTTATAATCATTTGAATCGGCCAAATCGAAAATCTAGAACTTTCGAAAATCGGCGATCCATCACTGTTCATCGTAGTTGTAGCAAAATTAAGTTTATCATTTGTTGACAATGAGTCAACAAATTTTTTGTATAATACTCCGTCCTATCATCAAATCTTTCATGATTTCGCACTTTTTCGCGAACTACATAATCATAATATTTTTGATTGTCTTGAATTAAATTTGCAATTTCGTTATTTACATTCATAATAGCAAAAAAGTCATTATATGTTGTATCTTTCAATGCAATTACAGTATCGCATGCTTGACATTCAACGCGACGATCTTTGCGATCAAACTTTGCTATATATTTTTTGCAATTTGGACAAACTGCATGATATTCTATGACCGTTTCTGGATTGAACATTTGGTCAACAAGATAGCGCGTACTAGATAACAAAGAAAAATTAAATGAACAGTTCAACATTTTAAAAAGATCAGCTAATGCACTTTGTGATAAACAATACTTGAGTCCATACTTTAAAACTGCAAGTAAAATTTCAGCTTTACTCACGACTACTTCAGCATTTATAGTCTCATTAATCTCTTCTTTTTGCATCATTTCTATTAATCTACTAAAACCAATATTATTTTCATTATTAACATCTTTAGAGTTGACTTCTTCGCGAACATCATCGTCATCGTTATCGCTATCATCTTCATCGCTAAATTGAAATAATTCTTCATGTGCATCGTAGACCCATGAATCCTGTAGATATAAATTACGTTTTTTATTATAGACTTTTAAGAAATGATTATAAACATACTTGTAATTTTTAAAAATCTTTTGAGGAAATATACATAATATATATATAATTATATATATAATTTCAACTTACATATCTTTGTAATGGAAGAGTTGGGTAAAATAAATATAGTAACAGTAAAAAAACAAACTAATCTTTCGAAAATAAAAAGTTATTTTAAATTCTGAAACTTATATGCGAACCTATATCTTCAAAATATGTGAATTCTGAATCATTTTAAATGTTCAATTTGTTTTCAGAAGCTATTATAAATAATAATCAAAAAATTTTAAAAATAGTCATTCAGCTTTATATTATTTCAAAAAGAAAATGATATAATATAAATTTGTAACGGGGTTACTTTCGTGAGCTCGCGGATTCGCTCGGTCGTGATCAGGGCTCGGAGAAAGTATTGAGACACACGATTTAAATAAAATATAAAAGAATGTGACTTTATTTGGCCTCTATCGGCGCTGGTTAATAATACAGAAATGCCCCGCGGAGCGGGCTTGCGGCGGATAGTACTGTGCCACGGGCGGGGCGCGGTTGTTATGAATTATGCGAGTTTTAACAATCAGATGCGGTGTAGTATACGCAAACGGCTATCAACACGCCAGGTAGACGGCGCGGGTCGCGTGGTCGGTTTGTTGTGACGGCGCGTGGTTCATAAAAACGCGTGAGTCGATTTAAACCGGCGAGACAGTTTCTTATGCGTTTACGGTCCGCGATAATATTTACGTCTGCCACGGGCGGGGCGCGTATTCCCAGATGTTGTGGGATGCGTGCGATATCGAGAAATCTCGAACGGGCAGCGAACTCGCTGTCCTTTGTTCGCACGCGGAGTACGGATTGACCAACGGAGTTGAGGAAACTCAACGGGGTGGCGAACTCGCCAGCCAACGGTCCGTATAGTCGGGTCGGTCGGAAGTTAGACCGTTTCTCGAGAACTCTCGAGAGAAGCGGTCGCGGATTGCGAAGGATTGTAAAGCGGTTCGGAAGCCGAGAATGCTCGGCGGAGGCTGCGAACTCGTCAACCCCCACGTTCTGTCGTGTTTTCGAATGATTCGGATCGGATCAGGAAAGTCTCGAGCGTACAGCTCGAGCGGATTCAGATTCTGGTGCGAGTCTGGTGCCGGGATCTAAAAAGGCTGCCGTTATATACCCGAGCGTCTAACGGTAACCGCGTCGCTCGCCCCCGGGTGGGGATAATGACGTGTTGTTTTTCGGCAGATAATTAACGGTAAACACGTCATCTCCCCTGGGCGAAACGGCGCGGCGTTTCGACGGGTGTCGCTCGGGCGGTTACGGCAGCGCTCGGCGGTGCTCGGTTTACGGTGTAACGGCGGCCGTATCACGGCCGTACGGTTGTTTATCGCAACGGCGGTAATTAGGTTTAAAAAATGCGCTCGGCGCCTCTACCCCTGCCCGGCTGATGTTCGCCGGGCGGCAGACTTCCGGCGGTCTACTGCCGGGTAACAATGGAAGGTGCATTGTTACAAATTTATCTATGTTATCGATCTATACTATCGAGCAAGATTTTTGAGATCAGCTACTTTTATTTATTTATTCTATAGGAAAAAGTGTTTTTCATTATAATTATTTTACAACTTGAAAAATATTAACTATAATTCAGTAAAATTGTAATTGGTAAATAACAAAAATTACTTAATTTCAATGTTTAAGTTATTATAACTATTATTTTTAGAGAAAAAATTGTTTATAGAAAGTGATTTTTGTTACTCAGCGGTAATAGGAACAATAATATTTTTAAAATTAATGCATTATTCAATAAATTATTAGCATAAAAATTTTGAAAATAATGGATTTAAACTATATTTTTTATGTTGAAATTAAGCATCAAAAATTATTTTTTGGCATCAAAATTATTTTTGAGGAAGTTAACTGCCAATATATTGGCAACGGTTTACAAATAGCGAAATATTCACATATATTAAAAAAAAATGTCAATCTGCAATTAAAAAAAGGAATTCTGAATTGTAATTAGATTCTCAAATGACCTCTAGGTACAATATTTTAATATAATGGGTTAATACAAAAATGTATGCTACAAAGGTATAACAAAAATCTGCGAAAAATTAAAAATTACTAACGTTCATAGCTCTAATACTTCTTTGCTTTAATTTTTTAATACAATATCCCAAGTTCAAATTAATTAAAGTAGAAATAAGGACCTGATTAGGATACTGACAGGATTAAGTTCCTGATCAAGACCTTATCAAGGTTGTCACGCTTCCTGTCAGGGCCTAGTCAGAAGCTAAGTAAAAATTGTTATTCCATATTATCAAAATCATTTATTTTATGTAAAATAAATTAAAAAATAATATTTAAGACTGTATGTAGATATTGATTTAAAATTCTGATAGAAATAATTGTTAATACTAATTGGATAAGTTATCAATTGCCAAAGAATGTTCAAAATATACTAAGAACATGGAAAATGGATTGATAATATTTACTTGATAATATCATATACAAGTAAGAAACAAATTTTTATTAAAAATTTAATTTGAAAAGTTTTATAGAGAAAGATAACCTAAGCTTAACAATATAAATCTTATATGTATTAATAAATTAACTTTATTTTTATTGAAAGTTGAAAATAAGATGAATGTAAAAATAAAAAAAATTGATGTATTATTAATGCAAATTACATACATATTATGAACCATATGAAATTAAAAAATACATTCTTACATGAAAATTTTCATCCTCAGAGTCTGATAAGCCGTACAGTTGATTTCTATCATTTTTTGAAATATGGGCTGCATCTAATACCGTCTACAAAAAAAATTTGTATTTTTAAAAGTGTATTAAGTTAATCCTTAACATATACAGATACAAAGTTTTTAATGTACAGCCCTAATATACCCACGAATAGAAAACTTATAATTTAAAAAACTAATGAAATATTATATTTAGAATAATAACAACTTTGTTTAATGTCTTTCGTATACATAAGTGAAACTAATGAAATTGATATGAAAAACGCAGTTATTTTTTAATATTTTATTAATTATCAATACATTTCATGAAAATAGTGTAATAAATGTTATGAATTACTCACGACTTACACTGTCATGAGTGTTCAATAAAACTTTCCTAAACATTTTTTATGTATAATTGATAATGCCTACCTCTGCATACTACTTAAAAAATATATTTATCCGTAAACAAATGAATGCTAAGCGCGTTTTACATAAGAATTTATAATAATTTTTTAGTATAAAGTGTTATACAGGGTGTCCCATTTTAAAAGTTTCACCCTCATAACTTTTCAGGATCAACGTGTAAAGGAAAATGTTTGAAATAAAAGTTGTATGGTATCGAGGGGGAAATCTTGTGGACGTGAACATTTTTTTTAGGTGGAGGCGCTTAAGAGATTTGAAGGTCATCTTCATTTTTTTAAATGGGACCTCCCTTTTTTTATTGTATATTCTTGTAGCTTATCTCGAGAGCTTTCCAAAACACTATAATAAAGTATTTTTTCATGAAGTACTTTTTGAGTTATTTTATACTTTAATCTGACATTTTGATATAAAAAATAAAATATCTCGTAAAATATTTAGTTTTCGATAATCTTACCGTAATACTTTTATGTACAGAATAATGAGACAAATCAATTAGTGTAAAGAAAAAACAAATAATTGTTTAAAAAAATACATTGTAAATAATTACATACTTTTTCTTAAAAACAATTATTTTTTTTATGCTAATTGATTTGTCTCATTATTCTGTACATAAAAGTATTACGGTAAGTTTATCGAAAACTAAATATTTTACGAGATATTTTATTTTTTATATCAAAATATGTCAGATTAAAGTATAAAATAACTCAAAAAGTACTTAATGAAAAAATACTTTATTATAGTGTTTTGGAAAGCTCTCGAGATAAGCTACAAGAATATGCAATAAAAAAGGGGGGTTCCATTAAAAAAAATGAAGATGACCTTCAAATCTCCTAAGCGCCTCCTTACCTAACCTAAAAAAAAATGTTCACTTCCACAAGATTTCCCCCTCGATACCATACAACTTTTATTTCAAACATTTTCCTTCAAACGTTGATCCTGAAAAGTTATGAGGGTGGAACTTTTAAAATGGGACACCCTGTATACTAACCTGCTCTAATGTTGACAATGATTGTTGATTATCGTTCTGCTCAATAAATGGACTTTCATGTATTACTGAAGACTCATAACAAGTATGTTGTATAAGACCTATATGCTGGTCTTGCATTAAATGCAATGACGAGTCAGTAAGTTGCTCATTGTTTCTAATGTCTGCTGGCAACACTTCATTGGAGGATGATGAGTGAGTACTATTATGTTGACGCGTGTTACCAGAATCTGTGTTGTCGCTATCACTAGATGATTGATGATTACAGTATTCCTAAATGAAGCAGTAAAATAATATTAATATGATACAAAATGAAATAAACCCATTTTTGTATTCCACTTTATAAGAATAAGCCATTTTTACAAAATTTTATAAGTTTAAAATCTATTGCATTTAATGTATCTTTTCAAAATATCTTTACTCATACATTTATAAATTTTAATATATAATTTTTTTAATTTATAAGGTTAATTAAATTTTTAATATATGTAAACATTACTTGTAAAATAAATAAATTTGAACATAAATTTATAATTTATACATATTTTTATCCATATAACTTTCTAATACTTACCCGCCATTGAGCATCTTCGATACTATCATCACTGCTTTGATCATTTGATTAGCATTCTATACGATTTCTCCTATATTGGCTCGTTCTTGACACTTTTTGAAATTTATTTTCATGGTAATTGTAATACCTCCCCATTATATATTATTAACATTAATATAATTTTAACAATAACAAGAGAAGCACAAACAAAATATACACGGTGAATGGTTACGAGCGGTAACGACTTGTAATGGTAACGACTTGTCGTTAAAAATTACAGATAACAAAATGGGTACGTTCTCGGTAGCAAGCGGTAGCATGTAGAGGGGATGCTGCACACAAGCACGTATTGTGTACATGTATCCCCTCTACATATGCTTCCGCATGCTATTGAGATCATGTGATGTGAGAACGAGGTCCCGGCCCGCACGCACACAAAGAGAACCCCGTACATGTACTGCGCAGAGCGCTCTGCGCAGGATTCTGTGATTGTGTGCGTGCGGACCGGTACCTCGTTCTGGCATCACAATCGAAACCCAAGAGTCGTTTCTAGGATCACTATTTCCCGTTCCCGCCTGAAAAAGTAACCGAGCACAAATTCTATTTCGTTCAATAATATAAAGGTTTTTTTGACAGACAAATAGTGAACTCAAAATCAGCAAACGTTTTTCGTTGGATTGCAGAAGCGCACGTGAGGTAAGGAATAAATATTTTGTGTAAAATATGTTTTTGTGTGTTTGCGGTTTCAATCTATGTGAATAATGGGGAGAGGATTTGATTTGATTTAGCGGGATGTGTTATTATATATATATATATATATATATATATATATATATATATATATATAAAATGACTATAAAGCAGGCTAAAGTATATATTCTCTTTTTATGTTGTATTTTTTTGGTTTACAAAGCCATAAAAATGGTGTTCTCAAAATAGATGTTATCATTTATCTCTATTCAAAATAATGTATATGATTATTTTTATATACATTGCAGAAAGCATTTGACTTTATGTTTTTATTTATAATTTACAAACAAATTTCAATATTATTAATCACAATATAAATATGTGCAGTACTACACCATTTGAATCATTTTTTTATCACAGTTAAAAAATGTTTTTCAAGTTTTGAAAATGTAACATAAACAAATTTTTGAAGTGACCATGGATTCACAAATTAAGTTTGCTAGTGTGCGTTATTTCGATGATGTGAGCAAGAAAATCCACATTGTTCCTATTGAAAAAATAAAGAATTTTGTGGTTTTGGATAAATATAAGGATCCATATTTTGTAAAAAGGCTGAACACTGAAACTATGGAAGAAAGTTTGATTGCAGCTCAAATTATGGAAGTAGGAAGTATGTACAAAATTCATTGTCGTAGTAAATTTTAATTTTAAGTAAATTATAAAGTTCACACTTTTCTTTTTTCCTTAAAATCTTTTGCGGTTCTCTTCTTTCTACTTTTTTTGAAAACTGATTATTTTGTTTATCTTTTTTATTTTGTTTATTATATTCCATTCTAGTTTTTAGCATGCTATTATCTATTTGTAATGTTAAAAAGATTTTGTCATTTATTTTTTCGTAACTTTGATATTACTTTCTTTTATCACAATCATTTTATTATCCATTCTAATTTTTTACTAAATATACTTAGTAAGTGTTTCTTGTTTTCAGTAAATAACGTAATTTTATTAGGTTTTTACTAGCATTTCATTCTTTACAGCTAATAAAGAAGACTTGAAACATAACAAACAACGCTATGTCTTCAAAAAATTGCGCTACAGTGATGCCGTACAAAAAATGTTAGATAAAGAAAATGCAGAGCCTAATAAAACTGAAAAAGAAACGGTAAGATATAGTTCTATAAGATTGACAATTTGTTACAGATCTATACAAAACAAGATCCTGTTAAATAAATTTGACTTAACTAGTGTTGCCTCGACATTTTAAGCAGATTTTACTTAACAGTTGAGCAATATTAGCTAAAGATTGTCTCCGTGTAAAAATAAAAGTTTTATTTCAAATAAATATAAACTGAAATTAATTAATGTGAATTTGCATGTTCATGCAATCTTTAAAAGTAACATTTTTTTCTATTTTAATTATAAATATTATTTAGTTTTAAAAATGCTTATTTTTCAATTGAAAAATTATTAATGCGGAAACAAGTTTTATGATGCTCAAAGTTTTTTAAAAATCATGAATTTTCAAGGGGTTCAATAATGAGAGGACATTGGAAGAGGACAATGAAAATATAATCAATGAGAAGTTGGAAACTTTAAATTGAGATGCTATAATATTTGAAAGAAATCATAACAAATTTTTGAAAATTCCATTTACTGTAGATAAGAAAACATGCAAAATGGACAATGAAGATATAATTATTAATGAGAAATTGGAAACTTTAAATCGTAACGCTATAATATTTGAAAGAAATCATAACTTTTCGAAAATTCCATCTGCTGTAGATAAGGAAACATCCAAAATGGACGATGAAGATATAATTATTAATGAGAAATTGGAAACTTTAAATCGTGATAGTATAGCATTTGAAAAAACCCGTGAAAAACTATTTGAAATTCCAGCTTCTAGACCAAATTTTGCTCTAGAAAGCGAAATTCAATGTTTAAAAGATGAAAACAAAAAACTACAATTAGAGAACAACAATTTGAAAAGTGACATATTCGTTCTTAAAGAGGAACTTCATACATTGAAAACAAAAAAACAATTATTTCCTGAAGGTAAAAAACACATTAACTTCGAAAAAAATTGTTTTTTATGTACTTAATTTTTATCAATGTTTGACAATGTATTTTTACAGAACTAAAGCGTCCGGCATCATCCATAACCAGTACTAAAAAAAAATGAGAAGTGAAACTGTTACTGTTCCTTTACAAGATACTGTTTCCAGTGAACATACTACTTTTCAACTAATGTATGAGCAATCTCCATTGCAAGAAGATGACTTTTGTATGCAAGCAGAAAACAATAAGACTCATAAAACAAAGAGTAAGAAAACAAATAAAGCAAAAAAAGCAAAGAAAACTAAAAAATCTAAGAAAGATCAAGGAAAAAAAAGAATAAAGGAAGTGACTTGGATTACGATTCCGATCAATATAATGGATTAACGGATAAAGAAAATATGACTGCTTGGGACGACGAAGTAAACGGAACAACTGTAAGTTTAAATGTAAAAATGTTTAAATTTAAGACATTTCTAGTGTGTTGTCGCGAGAATGGAGCGGTGTGGATCTCCCGCACTCATGGACTCAACATTTTTATCTTGTCACGCACTTCCTCATAACATCTACTAGCTTCTGTTTTTGTACATCGAGGTTTTAGAAAAAACAATTTTTTAAGACTCATTTTTTAGTTTTAGAAACTTAAAATTTAAATATAAGAAATATATTACTTATTAAATATAACTCAAAAATTATTAGAACTACTTTGAACTTGTATTTATAATTCAATAACGATAATCATTTAAATTATTAAATTTTCTAAAATAACAAAAATTTTAATTCCTTTTTTTAGATTAAAATGATGCACTTGAGATACGGTATCTCAATACCGTATACAACATGGAAGGAAATAAAGAAGTTAAGAAGACCTTCTTTATTTGTTAGGCAATTGAGCCGAGCACTTTGGGGAGTGCACAAATTGATGAATAGAGCTGTATTGCTGGAAAGAAGTAAAAATAGATTGCCAAACCGATCCCCGAGGAAGCTACTAACACCGGTAAAAAAGGCTGTTTTAAGAAATAAGTATAAAAGAAAAAATAATTCTGTTAGAGAATGTGAAAGACTTGCTTTAGCACTTAAAAGTTTTTTTGAACGCATAATGAATAATTGGCTCTAATAGTGATTATATACTTAAAACTGCCTTTGAAAAATTGTAAAAAAGCCCAAGCGCGTAAAGAATAGGGATTACGAAAAAGCCATAAGCAGTGTTAGAGAAATTGTTCCATCATTCTGGACATAGGATTAATTTGAGTCAATTATTTATTTAATTTATTATTTTCATAATTATGTTATGCAGTTTTAAGTTATCATTTGGTGACATTTTTTTTAGATATTTGTGTATTATTATTATTATTATTTATCATTTTATGAACTGGATAAATAATAATAATAATACATAGTAAATTAAAGATTAATAATAAAACACAAACATCTACAAAAAACGTCACCGAATGATAATTTAAAACTGCATAGCATAATTATGAAAATAATAAACTAAATAAATAATTGACTCAAATTAACTTTATGGTGGAACAATTTCTTTAACAGTAGTATTAGTATGCGGGTTCTAACTCAGGTCCTCTGAGGGGAGGTGAGGGACGGGGTGTCCCGCGCTGGCGAAGGGACATGACGTCACGCGGGCGGAGGGGGATTTTCGTGGCGCGGAGGAATGACGTCACGCGGGCGGGGGAGCTTATCGCGGGAGCATAAACAGCGCGGTGTATTACAAAGGGCGAGTGCCGATGTTCGGCTGCTCGAATTTATAAACACATTATAAACAAATATCGTCTCACATTGCACTATTGCACGTGCGGCATTATTGAATTTCGTAGAAAGATGATAAGGCTAGCGCCGATGTCCGGCAGCTATAATTTATTATAAACAAAATAGAACCATCGCGGTGGTCTCTTCATTTTTTCCAGGAAGAGCCGCTCGCGCATTATTGCGCGTAACATTAGAATTAGATGATAAGGCGAGCGCCGATGTCCTGCTGCTATAATTTATTATAAACAAGATAGAACCATCGCGGTACCATAACGCGATAGATGAAAAATATATAATGAAGAACGAAGGGTGTCAAAAACTCAGTACGCGATTTGAAAGCTTGCGGTCCGTATATCGGTTGAAAAAGGTACAGCGGGTACTTGTATTTTTTTTTGTGTCAAGTGTTCGGTATAGAGAAAGATTTTGTGATAATCTGCACAAAAATGGAAATAGATAATAATTTCGAGGCAGTATTAGATGAGTCGTCCGACGAAGATCAAATGGAAATAGAGAATAATTTCGAGGCAGTATCAGATAAATCGTCCGCCGAAGATCACGCATTGTCAGATGACAGTGATTACAAGAGCGATCAAAGCGAGAACCTTAGAGAAATTGTTGACAAGATAGTGCCTCATTCGCAAATTATTGCGCTAAACGGACGTACAAAGTGTTGCGCTATATACTTTTATACCACGGGTGGTTCTTTTGCTGTATGTGCTTCGTGTATGATCTCTATAGCAGACACCGATGCCAGGTACATGTATGCTATTCGGAAGCATGTGATTGAGATATACGACGCGATAAGTGGCCGGTCCTGCTCCAATTGCAGACTTCCGATGTATCAGATCTTTCCATGCAATATGTGCCCAATTTGCACACAGTTAAAAAAAAAACATTGTCATAAAAAGTGTGAAAAATAATAATAAAAAAACATGGAAAACACCGAGCAAACCGAACGCGATCTGTTGGAGCTATCGCACCGAGTCGCTACTTTGGGCGAGTATTTCGCGTGGGCGCAGCGATGCGAAGGATTTATCAAACAGCTCGAGGAACGCAGTAGTGTCAAGCGTCCGCGGCTCTCGATCGGAGTTCGACAATCTTTGGTGGCTAGAATCGCGCGACTCGAGGGTGCGAAGACTCGATTAGAGAGACGGTTTATACATAGCGATGGTGATTACAGTGGTGACAATAACGTGGAAAGACTCGTTTGGCGAGAGATCGATACCGCGTTCGAAAACCGTATACTGACCGGTGCGGTGATTAACGCATACTATATCGAACCGCGGCAATTTCTCGAGGATGCGAAAGACATTGTGCTCGAACACGTGCAAAATGTTATGGAAAGATACTTTAACGTGAAAGTAAATACTGTGTTCAACGGTGAATTCGTGTCGGGTGATAAGAGCATCCAATAAGAGTATCCATACCAGAAACTATGAACTCTTTCGCACGTCCGATCTACACGAGTGGTACGAGCGACGCGTCGTCGAGCCCACGCTTGCCTCGCTAGAAGAATTTCAAGAACGCGATAGCGGGTGGGCTTTGTCGCGAATCCTCGATTTAACTGTAAATATAAATAAATATAATCCAATGCGCGCGGGGTGCCATATTAAATTACCGCGAGAAATAATAATGAAGAGAGCGGTGATAAACGTGCAATCCAAAGACAATGCGTGTTTCGCGTGGGCGATGGTCGCTGCTTTGTATCCAGCCGAAAGAAACGCGGATCGGGAATCTTCGTACCCGCATTACACAATAGTGCTGAATCTCCAGGACATTGAATTGCCAGTGACTGTTAATCAAATTAAAAAGTTTGAACTTAATAACGATATTTCGATAAATGTATACTGCATCGAGAAAGAGAATAACCGTTTTAAGGTCTAAAAACGGGTTTAAAGAATATTGTCCCGATACGTCTTTCGGTGCAAAAGAAGGGCAGACACGTCAACTTGCTGTACATGCAAGATTCGCAAGACGTCGGACATTTTGCGTGAATCAAGAATTTATCCCGGCTCGTGAGCTCACAATTGAATTGTGGCAAACGAAGACAATATATCTGCGATCGGTACATATATTTAATAAAAATGCAATATATAAAATATACGAAAGAAAAATTAATTATTTCTATTTTTTTTACAGATGTTTACACTATTTTGGATCGGACGACAAGTTGCAGTCGCACACTGTAGACTGCCGAGAAATGAACGAGTGCGCCATCCGATTATCAGGCGATAAGGACAAGTGGCTCGCGTTCAACAACTACAACAGAAAGGAGCGGCTTCCTTTTGTCGTATACGCCGACTTGGAGTGCGTGCTGAGAAAGACCGACGGTGATCCGATGACGTCTACGTACACGTTTCAACATCATCAAGTATTTAGCGTAGCTTATTATGTACATTGTTCGTACGACGAATCGTTATCCGTGTATCATTCTCGCCGCAGTACGGACTGCGTTTCGTGGTTCGTGGAAAAATTAAAAAATTTAGCGCAACGCGTAAAGACTATTTTAACGAATATTTTCACGAATATCACCATGGTAAATTTAACGTGAGATGAGCGGGAAAAGTTTCACAGCGCGACACACTGTCACATTTGCGAAAAACCGTTTGCGCAAGACGATACACGCGTACGCGATCATTGCCATCTTACCGGGCGGTACCGAGGTCCCGCGCATTCAAACTGCAATTTAAATTATAAAGACTCTTTTTGCATTCCAATAGTTTTTCGCAATTTATCAGGTTACGATTCACATTTTATCATCGAGGAAATAGCTACCGCGTTCGAAGGCTCGATCAACGTACTACCGATAACGAAAGAAAAGTATATTTCATTCACGAAACATGTTAAAGATACCGCCGAAAGATCAGATTGGCGAAGCGATATAAAGTTACGGTTCATCGATTCGTACAAATTTCTCAGTACTAGTCTCGAAAAATTGGCATCGTTTCTAAATAATAATAAACTCCAAATTTTAAAATCGAAATTTCAAAATTTATCGACCGAAGAGTTCAATTTATTGACGCGAAAAGGTGTCTTTCCATACGAATACATTGACTGTGTCGATAGGTTGCACGATATGTGTTTACCACCGCGCGAATCATTTTACAGTTCCTTGACCGGTGACACCGTATCCGAGAGCGATTACGCGCACGCCGAAAACATCTGGAAGCGGTTCTCCGTTCGAACGCTGGGCGAATATAGCGACTTGTATTTAAAAACGGATGTCTTGTTATTGGCCGACGTTTTTGAAAATTTTCGCGACAAATGTAAATGTGAAAAACTGTATTTATATATATATTTATAAAATAGTGTTATTTTAAATTATTGAAAATAAAAACTTATAAAAATATTTTAACCCCAAAAAATGGTACAAATATATTCTACAAAAATAATGATATCAACAACTTGTGCCAACTGAAAATAAAAATTAAACAAATATTTTAACCGAAAACAGTTGTACAAAATAGCTGTTTTAATTTCTTACAAAATAATAATATTATAAAGTTGCGCTAACTAATTAAAATTTATGCTATATATATAAAATTTATTTATTTCCAATATGAAAAGAAAAGATATATCCAAAAATACAAAACACAGAAAACAAAATAAAAAATTGATAGAAAAATTAAAACTTAGAAATTAATATAAAAAATTAAAAATCTATACAAAAATTAAAAATTAATACAAATAAAAAAAAAGAAAAAATTTTAATTAAAAAAACTTGGCGCTGCTAACTTTCAAAGTATATTTTAAAACCAATAGATAATAAATTTAATTTAGATCTAAATTTAATTTTATAGAAATATATTTAACTTAGTTACATCAATAACTACAATGTAAATGTATTAAAGAATATTAATTTTAGCATATTGTTTAGTTTAGCAGCGCCAAGTTTTTTTAATTAAAATTTTTTCTTTTTTTTTTATTTGTATTAATTTTTAATTTTTGTATAGATTTTTAATTTTTTATATTAATTTCTAAGTTTTAATTTTTCTATCAATTTTTTATTTTGTTTTCTGTGTTTTGTATTTTTGGATATATCTTTTCTTTTCATATTGGAAATAAATAAATTTTATATATATAGCATAAATTTTAATTAGTTAGCGCAACTTTATAATATTATTATTTTGTAAGAAATTAAAACAGCTATTTTGTACAACTGTTTTCGGTTAAAATATTTGTTTAATTTTTATTTTCAGTTGGCGCAAGTTGTTGATATCATTATTTTTGTAGGATATATTTGTACCATTTTTTGGGGTTAAAATATTTTTATAAGTTTTTATTTTCAATAATTTAAAATAACACTATTTTATAAATATATATAAATACAGTTTTTCACATTAAAATAACACTGTTTTGTATAGAGTTAAAATAACATTATTTTGTAGAGCAGTTTTTTTAATTTAAAAAAAATAACACTTTTTTGTGTAACATTTTTTCACATGGCGCGTGTACTTGGCGCTTTTTTTTACCTTTTTTTAAAAAGGTAAGTTTTTAGGGATTATATCATTCTTTTTTGTAGTATATGTTAAACATCTTAAAATAAATAAGCAAAGAACCCGCCACCACCCCCGTCATATTTTATCAAAATACAACGGTCTTCTTTGCTTACTATAAATATCTAGATCTTTCAAACTTCTTAGCTCTTATTGTAAAAATAACGGATAATTACAAATCAGCATGTCACTCAAAATATATATTTATTCACAATCTATTCTAAATCCATTGATAAATAATTGTTGCTGCTTATTTAGTTCATCATTAAATATAAAAATAAAACGGAAAAGGTGAGTTATACAATTCTATTTTTAATAGTAAGGATAAAAAATAAAAACAAATTATTGCAGATTTATATAAATATTTTCACATGTAGTTCACAAATAATACAGAATATGAAGCATTGTTCACGAAATTGCTGATACATTACGAGACATTCTTTTATATGGGACTGATCGAAATACAATTATTAAATAATTAAGTATTAATCATAAGTTTGATATTATAAAAATGTATTTTTAATGAAGAATTTTTTATATAAATGCTTCTTTATTTTATAATTTCCCATATATATTATTTATTAGGAATTTTTTGTAAAAATATTATATAAACATTTTTAGCACCTCTAGGCCACTGCCTTTTTTTAATTTGCGCATCATCAGCTTCGACCCAAATATTAGATATTCCTTCTCTACATATACTTGTATAATGACCTTCATCAATACGTGAACCATGATGAAGTATAGCATTCATCGTCTTATACAATTGTCCAGCTATTAATACTTTAGTTGTTGGAATAGCACATAAGTTAAATTTGTCTGTTGCTTTCATTAATTTATCATCCTGCGATGAAAATAATATTAAATGAATAACAACTATCTCTGTTGTCAATGTTATTTCCTTTTTAAGTATTATATCATTTCCAGTACAATGTTCACATGATTCATTGTGTGATTGATACCAATGTGAAAATGTAACATTTAATAAATCATTAAGAGTATAACTTTTCTTTTTCAAATTATTAACAGGAATCGAAATAATAATATTATTATCAACAATAGTTTTTGTATTACCACAAGTTTTGCACCGCGTAGTAGAAGTTATTTGATATTCTATTAAACTTCTTATACAATCATATTTTTCGCAAAGAGCTATAAGAAAATCAGACGCATTTCGTTTTGCAGCGCTTAAAAAATATTCTCCTAAACATTGTCGTATTACATATGTATTTAAATTGCTCATTCCATTTTCATATCGATGCATTAATATACGTAAAACATCTGATATATCGCAATTAAACAATTGCTGTCTAATGATATTTAAATGCAATAAACATTGCAATACCGCATTTGCATAGCATGAAACCTCGTCTGTATTTTGGAAACCATGTATAACCCAAGCAGTATTTTGTCGAACTTTTTCATGTGATTTTTGGACAGAAGTAATTACTTTTGGTAATGCCCATAGAACATCTTTTATTTTGCGATAACGCTCTTTTGAAACGGTAATCATTTCTGCTTTGGGTTTATGTATCCCTTTTAGACGATTATATTCGATGATAGCTTCTTCGCTAGCTATTACCGATGAAGGATCGTAATTAATCAAATGTAATCCTTCTAGAGATGTTACTCGCGACAATGCAACGTATATTTGGCCACAATTAAATACAGAGTTACCAATGTCCATAATAGCACTTTGCAAACTCAATCCTTGGCTTTTATGAATAGTGATACCATAACTCAAAGATAATGGAAATTGTTTTCTGATAACATAAGCTCTATCAATCACTTCAAATTTAACACTTACTCTTTTAATTAAATATTCTAATCCTGACGGTAAAAGAAGTTTAATCTTTTCTACGTAATCAGTAGATATATCTTGTACAATTGAAATCACTGTAGCGATTGTACCATTTACAAGACCCAAACTAGCATCAATATTACGCCATATCATAACTTTTGCTCCAATTTTAATTGTTATTTGTTTTGAAAGCCCAGCTGTTCTAGAATTATTATCATCATCATTATTTGACAATACTTTTAATACTTTCTTTTTTACATATGGAATGCATTTAATCGTATCTTCAGCAATTAATAATATTTCTTTAGAGACAATGCGACTTAACATTGCATCATTGAGAACATCACACATACGACAAGTAGGCAGTAAACAAATGGTATCTGATGGCAGATTGTCAATAAAATTACATAATTCGTTTAATCTAGATTCGAAAGAATCTCCTTTGAAAGATATTTTTCTACTTTCGAGAATCTTACAATCAGATTTTGTCAGTAAACCAATACGAATTCTTGACAGTAACTCACGGTAAGAGTCATCTCCTTGCTGGCGCATATTGATTATCAATTCATCGTAGTCAAATAATGTAGTCCATAAATTAACAGCACTTAAGGAACCAAGATGTTTAGCAATTTTTTCATCGGATAAATGCATAAAGATAGGATCTTCGTGTACAGGAGGTAGTTGAAGCAAGTCTCCGAATAAAAGAATGTGCTTTTGACCAAACCAACCATCATCGCAATCACTAGTGTCAAATATTTCAGACAATCGAAGATGTATATACATTAAAGTCAAATTAGATATCATTGACACTTCATCAATTACAAAAAGAATAACATCTTTAAGATCTGCTCGTAAAACTTTCAATACATGATCAGATAGTTGTTTATACTTAGGAGTATGACCATGTTCAACGGGTAATTGAAGCAATCTATCTGTCAAACCATCTATATTAAATGCTGCTATACCAGTAGGTGCTGCTACAGCAGTATCTTTGTTAAGATTTTGTTTTATCCAGCATTTAATAGTCTTGATTAAGAAACTTTTTCCAGTACCACCTTCTCCGCTAACATATAATCGTAATACTGATTTATCTGAATCTACAGTATTAATAACTCTATCGAATACTCGTTTTTGATCCATATTTAATTTTGCTATCATTTCAGATACATCGATTTCTCGAATTACTTTATCACCAAGATCTTTAAAATCTTGCATCGCTTCACCAGCCTCTATATTTTGAATACCTATCGGATTTTCAGGATCATCCTGAGACTGTTGTTTCTGTAAATCGTCATCTAAGCATTGCTGAACTAACTCTTTAGCAGTTTGAAATGCTTTTTGCAATTCTTCTAACCTTTCATGATATTGCAAGGCTTCTACAAGATGCAGTTTTACTTTGTGAAACGATTCGGCATAAGTGTCGCATTCATTTCTAAGATCCTCCAATTTTCGCCATGGTTGAAACATAAGCAATAACGAAAAGAAATAATTTTCTGGCTGTGTATTAACATCATATCTATAATGATTAATAAGATATCCACGCTGTCGCCGTTTAAGATAATAACCATCATCTATTTTATAATATTCAATATCCTCATTTTTCGGTTTTATTTTCGAGATATCGTACCATTGTGCAAATTCATAAAGAGACATATTTTCTAGTTCGTTTGGTCTATGTGGATAATGATTATCTATTAAAGATGGATAAAATATATCTGTAGATTCAGCATCGAGAGCTTCAATTTCTTTGCGATTTTTTAATTTTCTATATCGTATCTGGTTAACATCTAACCATTTAATAGTCGTGTTTCGATCAGTTCCATATAAAGGAATACCTAACAATGTATCAGCAGCTTCGAGAGCTCCACATTCTCTATTATTCGTAAATCGTAAAGCGATATTCCAAAGACAACTCGCTAATGATTTGTTTTTATTATTCTTACTATCAAGGATGGTATCAGACAACTCACTTTTTCCCGCTTTATTCATATATTTAGTAATGTACCAGGTAAGCAGTGATGATTTTTCACCAATAAATTGTATATCCATATTACCCTCCCATGCAGTAAGAAGAACAGGATTATAATCATTTATATTAACTTCATTATCTGTTCGAGGAAGATCATAAAGCCTACTTTTATGTTTCAATTGTTTTCTACCTGCTATCGAAGTTGCCACATCTCTCATATTCAAAGTTTCAGTAACGGGACGAGGAAATCCAAAACGACACCGACGAATAACTTTACGTCCTACTTTTTTAGAGCGAAGACAATAATCATTATGTATATGTCGTTGATGCGTATTAACACGCCTGTACAATAATGGCGAGATATTTTGATCCGGCATTTTGCAGCTTATATATTGTAAAATAAATTTGGAAACTTCTTCAGTAACAGATTCACCGAAAATGGGTGCATTTTTAATCCAAATTAATAAGTGGAAATGTTGTATACCTCTACCTTGGTATTCTCGTCGCCAGAAATAGTGTGTTACTTCTCCAATTGGATGATCTTTGGAGCTAATGAAGTCAAGCATTGCCCGAAATTTATTATCGAGAAACCTGGATGTTGATACAGGATCTCTAGCAACAAGTACGCTAACGCATAAAGAAGTGTCGTGCCATCTATTTACCTCACGAATATATTCGCCTAAATCTTCCCATAACCATTCACTCGGACTTAATGTTAAAAACCATGTCGCAGGTCCATAATGCTGCGTCATACAATTTAAATCGCTTCTTGGTTTACGCCAATATTGCTCTGTATTTCGAAGTGTGGCAAATATTGTATTCAAATTAGATTCCAATAATTCTTTCGACACTGCTTCTAAGTATTCTGCAGCCGTATAACGAACTCGCGGATTAGTTACGTTCATTTTATGATAAATTCCACGACTTAACTGACGAATATTCGCATTGTTCAATAAATAAAATAAATATTGTTGATTTAATCTGTACTGTGGATGTTTAGATGTCAAACGACATTTAATAAATTCATGATCAAAAAGTTTGACTTGCCTAGTCTCATGTTGTCCATTAATACCAAAAGGATATAAATCTGGAAAACACATTAAATCTAAATATTGTTCACGATTATCCAAAGGCAAATCTTGAATTTTTAACATTTGATATAAGGTTGCCGCAGTTTTATTTGCTTTCTTTTCATATAAGGGATAGATAGTATATTGTTCGTAATAGCCATCATTTTCATCAGTAACTTGAGTTAACATTGCTTTCTGTTGACCCTCTAATGTAACTTCTATATCATTATTTATCTCTTCTATCGGATCATTCAATAATTCAGGCACATCATCCAATGTCGCTTCTGTATTATTTTCTATCTCTTCCATTTGGAATTCTGAATTTTTCAATTTTGCCAAACATAAATCATTATGATTATTTGGCAATACAATATGAGAGTATAAAGTATTGTTGTGCTTTAACCACATTAAAGCATCAAATACTTTTTTAACATCAACTATCTCTTCCCAAATAATCTTTGATTTTGTCGGGATACCTCTAATTAAAATATATAATTCGTGATTATCATTTATTGGGTCAGTAGTAGAACATAATTTATTTAATGTCTCCTGTAACGGAAGTGGTAAATGAAATGTTCTACCTTTAACTTTCTGTACCATTTGTCTTTGAGGTAGTTTTTTATTAATAACAGTTCCCATTTTGAGGACAGTTTGAAATGCTTTAGCTCTCTGTATAAGAATTTTTTCAAATGTGTTAAGAGATGATATCACTTCGGGCACATTATCTGTGAAGAGATTATTCAAAATGCAATATGCAGGCATTAGACCTTTACGAAATTTGCCTGCACAATAATTACATATATATTCCGCATTAATTTTTTGTTGTTGTATATGTGCCATTAAATCTCTCCAAATTTGAATGTCTATTTGTGTTTGAAAACTATTGACTTTAGAAACATTTTTTTTATAACACAATTTCTCACATGATACGCAAATATGCCGTGGTGTATCTCCTGAACGTTTAATGAAAGCCTTAAACGCTTCATGATATTTAGAAATAATATCATCATCGCTCAGAAATGTATCTGTCTGTTGATGTTTGTACATATCTGCTTTTTCTTGTGCAGAACTTACAATTTCATTTAATGTGTTCAAATCAGCACAAGCTAATGCCTTATCGAGATTTTCCATCTTTCGATAAAAACCTGTAAGTTGATAAATTAAACGTTTAATAATTCTTACTTTTGGAAAATGAGGCGATAATAATTGAACTGAAAGAAACATTCCTTTGCAAAGTGTTAAATCAATATGACAGTTACGTGTATGGCCCAATTTCTCATTTGAAGTTTTCATAGTACATTCATGAATACTTTGTATCAATTTTGGTACATTCTTTAAAGTACATGTATTTATAGTTTCGAGGAATTTCTGGTAACGGTCAATTAGAAACGGATTGTTTATTTTACATGAAGTATTGCACAACCACGATTTTCTTGCTTGTACTTTTATTAACGGTAATATATTTACTACTTGTCCTTCCGTATTCATTACCAAAGGATCCAATAAAGTTACATTATGGTATGTAGAATCAATAAAATAATTTTCGGATGAGGCTGTATGCCTAGAAATGCCACATAAGGCATGTAATTTCTCTTCAATTGTAGAACATTCAGCGACAAGAGTCAAACTCACTTCTGATTTCTTTTTAATCAAAGCTAACATTTTGTACATATTGCAAACATGACTGTTTCTAATATGCATACACCAACGTACGATTTTTTCGGCTTCTAATCGTTTCTTGATATAGCCTCTAATAGTGAGTTTTTTCATAATATCTTCAATAAATATTTCCAAAGAACCACGAATTTGTATAGAATTTTGTGACCAGAATTTTTTATATTTTCTAGTAATAGTTTTGACATCAAAATTTTTTGTCGCATGTACGAATTTTGAGCTTTTTTTTTGGTAATATCGTTTGTTATAAAGCCATTTGTCATTAGAATCTAATTTCTTTTGTCTGTCTCGTTCGTGCTGAATATTTATATAATAACGTTCACGTTTTTGTGCACATTGTCTTACAGAATCTTGTTTATATTGATTTTGCTTTTTAGCGCGATTATTTTCCAAATCTTGTGCATATCGCTGCCGCTTTTTAGCGCGATTATTTTCCAAATCTTGTACATATTGCTGTCGCTTTTTAGCGCGATTATTTTCCAAATCTTGTGCATATCGCTGCCGCTTTGTAGCGCGATTATTTTCCAAATCTTGTACATATTGCTGTCGCTTTGTAGCGCGATTATTTTCCAAATCTTGTACATATTGCTGTCGCTTTTTAGCGCGATTATTTTCCAAATCTTGTGCATATCGCTGCCGCTTTTTAGCGCGATTATTTTCCAAATTTTGTGCATATCGCTGCCGCTTTTTAGCGCGATTATTTTCCAAATCTTGTACATATTGCTGTCGCTTTTTAGCGCGATTATTTTCCAAATCTTGTACATATCGCTGCCGCTTTGTAGCGCGATTATTTTCCAAATCTTGTACATATTGCTGTCGCTTTTTAGAGCGATTATTTTCCAAATTTAATGCATATTGACGCCGCTTTTTAGCGCGATTATTTTCCAAATCTTGTGCATATCGCTGCCGCTTTTTAGCGCGATTATTTTCCAAATCTTGTACATATCGCTGCCGCTTTTTAGCACAATTATTTTCTAAATTAGTCAGTATTTCTGGACATTGTTTTGAAATGCATTCCGTTTGTAACTGACTATTATTTGAATTTTTTTTAAATTGAGGAATCTCGCAAGTTCCTTCTATTTCTAAATTAGTCAGTATTTCTGGACATTGTTTTGAAATACATTCCGTTTGTAACTGATTATTACTTGAATCTTTTTTAAATTGAGAAATCTCGCAAGTTCCTTCTATTTCTAAATTAGTCAGTATTTCTGGACATTGTTTTGAAATGCATTCCGTTTGTAACTGACTATTACTTGAATTTTTTTTTAATTGAGAGATCTCGCATGTTCCTTCTATTTCTAAATTAGTCAGTATTTCTGGACATTGTTTTGAAATACATTCCGTTTGTAACTGATTATTACTTGAATCTTTTTTAAATTGAGAAATCTCGCAAGTTCCTTCTAATCTTAATTTCTGTTGTTTTATCTCATATTGACGTTTTGTACGCATACGAATAACTTCAGTCTCTCTTGCTTTTACTACTGTTAATGGAAGCACTTTCTGAGGAATATATTGTAAATCTTGAGGAAAATGCTCTATTACATTTGTTTCAAAAATTTTCAGCAAATGCAGACGCATTAAACTGTGATCATACTTTACTTTTTCAGGTTTAATATTAAATAACAAAGAAATCGCAAAAGCTATTGCGAAAACACCACAATCATTACCGTTTGGTTGACGTTGCACAGTAGGGAATTTGACAGAATGCTTTTCAAAATTATATGTTGGAAATAGTCTTGTTAAGAATTTTTTATGATGTTCATGTAATTTCTTAGAATTTAAAGAATCGTAAATAAATATATCCTTCATGTTATAATAACTACAAACCCAATGTCCATCAAATGAACTCGATGAACTATGTAATATTTGTATATGTTTTTTATCTTTTGAAACAGGTCGTATTGTATCAGGACATTGTATTCGCCATGTTTCAACAATTCTATAATCTGAACAATTTTCTAACAGACGTTGGAAATGATACATATGCATATCCGTCAGCCATTCACCTCGGACAATTATGTCTCTTTCTGTAGACATCAAAACTATATTTGTCTTTGTTTGCACAGACATTTTTTG